>CM070018.1:18433219-18595719 GCA_036247105.1 Cirrhinus mrigala
GCAACATCTAGGCAAGTCAAATCAACAACTTAAGAGCTCGAAAATGAATTCTGGGACACAGTAATAGCATTTTTAAGAATGAGCGCACAGGGTATCAGGTTGCAGATTATCTTATTTAAAATATTTTAAATGTGAAACAGAAACTTTAAAAAGAGATTTTGAGATCTGTGGCTTATAATGTATTGACTCGAGACGATGATGAGTTTGTTGAATACATTTTCATTACTGCAAACTATCAACGCACAACAGCAGCTGCCAAAAGAAGAAATATTTTTCAAAAGCACCCTACTTACTATTTCGGTTGGTCTTGATCTTGGCTAGAAGTTTATGAGCTAAAGGAAGGTCTCCATTCTTCACGGCTAGAAGAAGGTCCTGCTCCTTTCCCATGGCTCTCGTCCAGCTTGTAGAAAAGAGTTACGATCTGGATTCACAATGTCATGATCCTCTGTTCATGAAACTTTGGACTTGACTTCTGGTTTACCTTATTGTTATTTACATATGGTCATAAGCATCTAGTGCTTGAGCTTTTAATTTGTTTTTGACTTGTTTTTAAGGTCCTATACTACATAAAGTAAATGACTGTTCCTGAGCAGTGAGAATATGCTGACAGTAAGCCATCCTGAAAGCCAGAAACATCACAAGGAAACCTATGGAAAAACACAGACATGCTGTATTATCACTCCTAATACACTTTAACATAATATTTGCACATAAAACACTATATTCTCGAAGAAAACAGTGTATGAGATATTGAATCTGTATGGAACTGCATTTTATTTACAACAAACAGGGAACCAATTATTTCCTAGATAACCTAAGTGCGCTTTTCTGGTCGGATTTTATGTAAAGTACATTAGCACGGAAAATAAGACGTTGAAATTAACCATACACATTAATGACAACTTTCCTAAACGGATACTTCTCTGGATGTCGTTTAATCAAATGCTAAACAGGTAATGCACTTGCTGTAGAAAGCTGTAGGATCACATACTCACCGATACAGGTCGATTAAGCACTCAAAGCCACTTATTCCACGAAACCGACGAAGTTCATTAAGTATAATGTCGTTTATGTTTACCGTTTCTGTTCGGGAAATCGCAAAAGCGCAAAGCCATACTTGAACGTGTTTGACACCACACAAGTGACCGGTGCGTGAGCGCGCGCGCGTGCGTCTGTCACGCGCCTCCCTGGTGTAACTCTCTTCCTGAAAGGTGCGCTGTGAGGACTCTATTAAATATTCCATAGAATACAAATTCCATAAATGGCGAATATATCCTATAAAATACTCTATGTGTTAGGTGTCTATATCATTCCATGTAAGATTTAGAGATTCCTTTTTTTTACCGTAGGTGTTAATGAACACTAGCCTAACAGTTATGTCACAAATGCCGCCTTATGCGTTTATGGTAATTTCGTCGATACAAGGCAAACATCTGGGAGCTCAATGACAAGTCACTGTAGTTTCTAAAGCTGGTGCGACATCTGGTGAACGAACGCTGTAATGTTTGGAGTTTTCCTGAGCGAAACAATCAGAGGTTCGCTTTCAACCATGAACTAGTTGATAATTTGTAATTTACTGACTGTATCTCAAAATCTTACAATATGCAGAAATGATTTGCGAAGAAAATTGCAGATATCACTGCGCTATATACACTACCAGTCAAATGTTTTTGAACAGTAAGATTTTTAATGTTTTTAAATAAGTCTCTTCTGCTCAGCAAGCCTGCATTTAATCCAAAGTACAAGAAAAATAGTAATTTTTCTAAGTATTTTTACTATTTAAAATACCTGTTTGATCTTTTGAATACATTTCAAAATGTAATTTAATCCTGTGATTTCAAAGCTGAATTTTTATCATCATTACTCCAGTCACATGATCTTTCAGAAATCTTTCTAATATTCTAATTTCCTGCTCAAAAAGCATTTTTTAATATTATTATTTTGTTGAAAACAGCCAAGTGGATTTTTTTCAGGTTTCTGAAGAACAGCATTTACCGGAAATAGAAATCTTTTGTAACATTATAAATGTCTGTATCATCAAAAATGTCTGTATTTGATCAATTTAAAGCATCCTTGCTAAATAAAAGCATTCTAATCTGTAATTTCTTTCACCAAAAATGCTTTTTATTTCAGATAAACTGATCTTTGTATCTTTCTATTCATCAGAGAATCCTAAAAAAAAAAATATACTCAACTGTTTTAAATATTAGTAATAATTATAATAATAATTAAATGTTTCTTGAAGAGCAACTCAGCATATTAGAAAGATTTCTCAAGGATCATGTGATACTGAAGACTGGAGTAATGATGCTGAAAATTTAGCTTTGATCACAAGAATAAATTACATTTTAAAATATATTCAAACAGAAAACAGTTATTTTAAATTGTAAAAGCATTTCAAAATTTTACAGTTTTTGTTGTACTTTGGATCAAATAAATGCAGGTTTGGAAAGCAGAAGAGACTTCTTTAAAAACACATTAAAAATCTTACCGTTCAAAAACTTTTGACTGGTAGTGTAATCCTTATCCTTGTCTTCCAAAAATTAACATCTTATAAACAGCAAAACAACTTGAATATGCTCCTCTAGAGTTTCATGTAATGTCATAAAAAAAAAAAAAAAAAAAAAAAAACAGACTTGACTGACTTTGGTATTTACAGTTAATTCATTGTTTATTCCATAATACAAATACACAAAGTAGAAACTAACAAAACAAAACAAAAAAAAAAAAACTTTAAAAATGTCCAGCAAGTTACACTTCTTTCTCATTGTGAAACAACACTGTTCAACTTTATTCTTTGTCTAGTAATTATTCAGGTCATTTCAATGAAGACGAATTGGATCGATTCACTCACATACCAGATTTTCCCAAATACATCCAGATAACTTTGTCATCATGAAATTTCTTCCAGGTTTTCATCTCCAAACGATAATCGTGATTGGCATAAAACACTAGTTTAGTGGGTTTGCTGTCATAGTAGTAGTTAGAATATTTCTGATAGTCAGCTGTGCTAAAACCATAGGCTCTCACCTATATGAGAGCGGGAAAAACAAGGCATTACTATAAAACGATAAGCTCTGGGGTCAGTTCATTGGATAAAACAAGTCTGAATAAGTAAACAAGTGTGCTTTATTCTAATCTGTACAAGAAGAGAATGATCACTCACAACGTCACATGTGTGCATAGCCAGCAGAAGAGTAAATGCGCCATTAGTCGGTCTGACCAGCCACCATCTTTTAGTATTTAATTGTTTTGACCTAAGAAAACTAAGATGAAAGACATGGCCGTTAGCAAATAATGAGGGTAACTTCATGTACTAAATATATGGGTAACTACCATATGCACATAAATGGCTGTTTCAACCCCTACCTGTTTCGCACATATCTGAGAAAATCTGGGTGGAGGATGTAGTACGAACTTTCATTAAAATGTCCACTGTAATATTTCCTTGGCCTTCAAAATAATAACACATCATTGAGCAATAGCAGCTTTAAACCGCAACAGCCAAACATAAGGCAGATGTACTGAAGATTAATCATTCAATCAATCATGTGACCCTGGAACACAAAACCAGTCATAAGGGTACATTTTTTGAAATTGAGATTTATACATCATCTAAAAGCTGAATAAATAAGCTTTCAGTTGATGTATGGTTTTAGGATAGGACAATATTTGGCCGAGGTACAACTATTTGACAATCTGAAATCCGAGGGTGCAAAAAAAAAAAAAAATAAATAAATAAATATTGAGAAAATCACCTTTAAAGTTGTCCAAATGAAGTTCTTAGCAATGCATATTACTAATCAAAAATTAAGTTTTGACATATTTAGGGTAGGAAATTTACAAAATATCTTCATGCAACATGATCTGTACTTAATATCCTAATGATTTTTGGCATAAAAGAAATAATTTTGACCCATACAACGTATTGTTACCTATTGCTAAAAATATACCCCTGCTACTTATGACTGGTTTTGTGGTCCAGGGTCTCATATTGATTAATAATTACTATTCTGTTAGAATGACTTACGTATGTCCACGATATGCTCCTGATGGTATTCTTCTGTTCTTCATAAGGGACTCGAGAAAGTTATAATCTCTTGGACCCTCAGGGATTAGAACATATTTAATGTCCTTTCAACAAAAAAATCAATCAACCTCAAAAAAAAACAATCAGAGGTTCAGTCAAAGCAGCCCACATACAGGAACAAGTGATAGTTTAGGCACACCTTGTCAGTAGGAATCTGTTTGAAACCTCTCTTTTTGTGTAACATAAGGGACTGGATTAAAGAATGTGCTGTGTGCACATAAACGGATGCCCTTTTCCCAACATCCTCCTCGTGGCCTTCTATAATGGCTGCATTCAACCTAGCAGAAACAAACAAGTGATTAAATGATTATATGCATGTACAATCATGGCCAAAAATATTGGCACCCTTGCAATTCTGTCAGAAAGTGCAACACTTCTCAGAATTTTTTTCCAATTTTGGTATTCATGCACTTATTGTTTTTGTTTGCACTGCAACAACACAAAATAAAACAAAGAAAAAAAAAAAAGTCAAACTTGATAAAATTTCACACAGAACTCAAAAATGGACTGGACAAAATTATTCGCACTTGGTCAAAATTGTAAGAAATAATTGCTTTTCAAGCATGTGATGCTCCTGTAGTTTGTATTTAGACACACCTGTGGCAAGTAACAGGTGTGGGAAATATAGTAATCAGACTTGCAATCAGTTAAAATGGAGAAAAGTTGACTCAACCTTTGTGTTGTGTGTCACACTGAGCATGGAGAAAAGAAAGAAGTGTAAAGAGTTGTCTGTGGATTTGAGAGAAGAAATTGTGGAAAAACATGGACAATCTCAAGGCTATAAGTCCATCTCCAGAGATCTTAATGTTCCTGTGTCCACTGTGCGCAATATCATCAAGAGGTTTACAGCCCATGGCAATGTAGCTAACCTCCCTAGATGTGGACAGAAGAGCAAAATTAATGAAAAATTACAACGAAGGATCGTTCGAATGGTGGATAAAGAACCCTGATTAACTTCCAAACAAATTCAAGCTGATCTGCAGGTACAAAAGTGTCAGCTCATACTATCCATCACCATCTGAATGAAAAGGGACGCTATGGTAGGAGATTCAGGAGGACACCACTGCTGACACAAAGGCATAAAAAAGCAAGACTGGAGTTTGCCAAAACTTATGTGACAAAACCACAATCCTTCTAGGAGAACATACTGTGGACATATGAGACAAAAGTAGAGCTTTTTGGTAAAGGACATCATGGCACTGTTTACAGAAAAAGAAATGAGGACTTCAAAGAAAAGAACACAGTCCCTACAGTCAAACATCGTGGAGGTTCAAAGATGTTTTGGGGGTTGCTTTGCTGCTTCTGGCACTGGATGCTTTGTGTGAACAGCATCATGAAATCTGATGATTACCAAAGGATTTTGGGGTGCAACGTAGTGGCCAGTGTCAGAAAGCTACGTCTCCACCAGTGGTCATGGGTCTTCTAGCAGGACAATGACCCGAAACAGACTTTAAAAAGCACTCAGAAATGGTTACAAAAAAAAAGCGCTGGAGAGTTCTGAAATGGCCAGCAATGAGTCCAGATCTGAATCCCATAGAACACCTGTGGAGAGATCTCAAAACAGCAGTTGGGAGAAGGCATCCTTCAAATCTGAATGACCTGGAGCAGTATGAAAAAGAAGAGTGATCCAAAATTCCAGTAGAGAGGTGTAAGAAACTCATTCATGGTTACAGGAAGCAACTAATTTCAGGGGGTGCTACCAAATATTAAGTTCAGGGTGCCAATCATTTTGTCCAGTGCTTTTTTTTGAGTTATGTGGAATTGTATCAGATTTGACTTTTCTTCTCAGTTTTTTTGTTGTTCCAATGCAAACAAAAATAAATAAATAAATAAACATGTGAGTATCAAAACATTTGCAATTGCAACAATTTTTTGAGAGAAGGGTTGCATTTACTGACAGAATTGCAAGGGTGCTGATATTTTTGGCCATGACTGTATATACAAACATGTATGTTGCAAAAAACTTCTACTTTTACCTGAACACGTAATCAGTAGAGTCAATCTCCTTTCCTAGTCTGGACCCATTGAGAATCCCGCTAGTCCCAACAACAGCACAGCGAATGCAGCCATCCTTCGCTCTTGTGGGTGCTTGTAGTAACTGGGTAGATGCAAGTTTAGGGATGGTGTCAACAGCTGCTTTTATGGCTATGAAAAGGGAGGGGAAGCGTATTATTATTATAACACCATGGTTTAATAAACCATATATTATCAAATTCTAGCTTTCTAATAAACAAACCTGTGTAATTGAGTCCCATATAGCCAAAGGGGTTGTTGAAGTGATAAAGCCGGTTCCACTCACTCATGTTGAGATGATCGCTTTGTAAAAACAGCTGAATGTTTGGAATAAACTTCTCCTTAAATACTGGATTTGAGGAATTTCGCAAAGATGCTGTGCATTCCTGAAAAACATTTAAAATAAAAAAATAGACAAATCTAGAAAAAAGTAAAAAGCTTCTATGTGTTTATGTTTTGTATCATGTTTGTATAAAAGAGGAAAAAACACCTCAAAGGCTCAAACTGACCAAAAATCAGCAATTTAATATGGTTATTTACACTAGCATTCAAAAGTTTGGGATTAATAAGATTTTTAATGCTTTTAATGATGTTTCTTATGCTCATCAAGGCTGCATTTATTTGATCAAAAATCCAGAAAAAAAAAAATAATAATAATGTGAAATATTATTTCGATGTAAAACAACTGTTATGTGAATATATTTTAAAATGTAATTTATTCCTGTGTTGCAAAGCTGAATTTTCAGCATCATTACTCCAGTCTTCAGTGTCACATGATCCTTTAGAAATCATTCTAACATGCTGAATTATCAAGGTTGATACTTTTTTCAGGATTCTTTAATAAATAAAAAGTTTAAAAGAACAGCATTTATTTGCAATAGAAATATTTTGTAACAATATAAATTACCATTTAAAAGTTTGTGGTCAGTAAATGTTATTCTTTTATTTAGTTATTTTTTTTAAAAAGAAATTAATACTTTTATTCACCAAGGATTTGTTAAATTGATAAAAAGTGATAGCAAAGGGTTACATTGTTTCTATTTTGAATAAATGCTGTTCTTTTTAACTTTTTATTCATCAAAGAATCCTGAAAAAAAAGAATCACAGGTTCCAAAAACAACATTTAGTTTTCAACATTAGTAATAAATCAGCATATTAGAATAATTTCTGAAGGATCATGTGACTGGAGTAATGACGATTAAAATTCATTTTTAAATTGCTTTGCATCACAGGAATAAATTATATTTTAACTTGTATTAAAATAAAAAAAAAAAAAACATTATTTTAAACTGTGATTATATTTCACATCACAATATTACTGTTTTTTCAGTTTTCTTCTGTAAATGCAGCATTGATGAACATAAGAAAATGCTTTAAAATATATATATAAAAAATCGTATATGGCCCAAAAAAAAGAGAGAGAGAGAGAGTTGCATGGATAAATCAAGTAAGCGTTTTTTTTGGGGGTTTTTTTTGTTTTTTTAAATGTTATATGTAACAAATATTATAATAGAAAAGGTATTCACAAGTTTTCTTTCATCATTCAGGATTTCACAGCAAAAACACAAGTGTACCACATTTAGGGACATTTTTAGATTTTTAGAAAAGTTTACAAATTCTTTTTTTTTTTTTAATTGCAGCCACACTTATACAACAAATTATGTATGTTATGATCATCATCCAGCGTTAATCCAAAATTAATTAATGAAGAAATAGCTAAAAAGAGTAAAAAAAAAAAAAAAAAAAAAGTGCACCTCTAAAACCAAATAGCATCACTCTGGCAGACCAGTAAACTATTATTAGTCTGGTTTAAGATGTTTTCTTTTCATCGGGTTGTATCAGTATCTGTCATCCTCTGTTAGAAAGATGATCACATACTTCTCTTTGGTTACTGTTACTTACACTCTGTTTAAACTGTGGATCCAATCGATACATATCATCAAATTTCCACTGGGGCAGAGCAGTAAAGTTGCGCTTGTCCATAACTGGTAAAGGGGTTGATTGAGTCCCAAGAGGATCAGGACTCACTGTAGTGTTTGCTCCCTCGTCAGTCACAGCAGAACTGTTGGTTGGGTCAGGCTCCTCGACTCTCTGAAAAGAATCATTGCTGACATTGCCGACTTTATCAAATGTTACAAAAACAACCATTAGAAGTAAAGTTATAAGGGTTATGATTAAGAATATCCTCAAGAGAAACATCCTCGGTGAAAACTCACATGCGCACCTGTGAGTTTACAGCCTGATTAGACCTATTACCGATGACTCTAGTGAGCTGCCTACCTAGGCAATATTTGGACATAATAACGCGCATTACGCTGTCCACCCTGATATGGACGCACACGCAACAACTTATACGGTCTAATTATAAAGAACTGCCAAGTTCTCACAAATCTCATTTATATTTGCATATTTAAACGAGAAGGTCTCAGGAAAGTAAGGGCGGCCGTACACGGTGCGAATTCGGACAGTCGGAAGACCGTATGACCACGCACACGTCACGAGTGACTTTGTTTACGGACGCAGTGGTACACGGCACGATTTTAAAACCTGCCGATTTCCGAAGCAATCACATTCACGAAGTTCCGCGCCAAAAACATGGACTCCGAGGAAGAGATCCTTTTCGGTAAAATTTAACGGTAAAATGTTAAATCATGCAGTGTGTCTCTGTATGTTTAGGGTGATCAGATTGTTTGCCCATGAAATCTGAGAGAAAGGCTGTGTATAATATACTGTGTATGTACTGTTAAATTCAACTGCTCTCTGTCTATCTCATAACTGGATATAAAAAATATGAGCCGTGACTCTTTGCTACACATGCAGGAACCGTCTGATCACCCTTGCGTGTGTACACTGGTTGCAAACTTGACAAAACTTCACCTCTACAGCAGTGCTAACAAGCATATGCATTAAAGACATTGGAACTGCAATGCTACAGCACTGTACAGTATTGTAATGTATGTTTTAACGTAGTATTATGCACGTCGAGGGGGCTAGTTGGCCACCACTATAGCTAAATTTCCAGTTTGCTCAACAAATCGGCTCGTTCAACAGCACACACGTCACGCTTTCAATCCGACAGCTCCCGAAGTTTTTTGACATGTTTAAAAATGATCGTGAGGTCGGGAAGTGCTCGTAAGGCACTCTGCTCGTCTCGTAATTTCTCACACACCATACGAGCCCCGACCATACGAGAAGAGACGATTTCCTCCGATAACCAAAAAAATCGCATGCGAGCTCGTACGACCTCAAAAATCGCACCGTGTACGCCCGCCTTAATGGGAGATACTAGATCGGTGGGCGAGGCCAAAACAGTGGGGCGTTTCCGACTGTTTTCTGATTGGCTTACGTCATAGTGACGGTTATGTTTAGGGGTGGGGTTAGGTAAGGGGGATCATTTTCACTGCATGATTTAGAAACACCCACAAAGTCAGAAACGCCCATTTTTGCTCTGCCGAGACCTCATTCTCTATTTAAATAGACGGTAGACGCGAGAACCAATGAGGTTCGTGTACTGTTTGTGCTCCGCCTTCTTTTCCTTGTATGGAATGAAGCGCTTGCCGCGCTGCGTATATTGTGAAGATTGCGTGCATTGCGCCACATTCCAACAGCGGAGGGAGTCGAAGGTTGTCGTGCATTTCTCTGATAAAGATGCAACGGTTTTCCAAGGCCCACGCCTTGCCAGAGTACAAGTTGTAGTAATATATAAGTTATTATGTGTGTTCATTCCCCTATTTATTTGCAACCAACATAGGTAGTCACTGTCTATATAAAGAAATCATGCAGAATTATAAGGAGATAGATATCTATCTATAATCTACTTTTTGTAAGATACATAGATATAGTCAGATAATAGTTAGATAGATAGATTGTCCCAGAATAGAAGTTTATTTACAGCCAAGAGCCCACAGGTCACAACAATCTTTCTCTGAACAAAAAGATACATGTACATTTATACCTTGTAGTTGAGTAAAAATCAATATCACTCAAGTTTTCTTCACTGTAATTGGTTATACTGATCTGGTCATTGATTAGTTCTACTGTTTTAAGCACTTTTTGGGTAAGTAAAGATTCTTTAATCATGGAGAGATGGTCTTTGATCTGAGCATCCTTAGTATGCACTTTTCTTAAACATTCTGTGTTGAGCACACCAAATTATAGATAGATAGATAGATAGATAGACAGACAGACAGACAGACAGATAGACAGATAGATAGATAGATAGATAGATAGATAGAAATTGTCAAATTATAGATAGATAGATAGATAGATAAACAGATAGACAGAAATATAGTGAGATAGATAGATAGATAATAGATAGATAGATAGAAATAGAATCTGACAATTTCTATGTATGTATCTATCTATCTATCTATCTATCTATCTATCATCTGACCCTGAATACTCTAGCAAACCAGCCCGATCTCGCAGCAATTCGTACATATTTTACGAGGTGGCTAATTCGTACGAATTCGCATGACCTCATACAATTTACACGAAATTCATATAATTCTAGCGAAAATGTACATATTTTATGCACAATATGTATGAATTTGTACGAATAACCTATACCTAACCACGCCCCTAAACCTACCCATCAGTGAAATCGTAAAAATTCGTACAACCTCACTCGTAAACGAATTGGCCGTGAGATAGTGTTGAGCAACCACATAGCAACACCCTACCAACCACCCACGTTTCCTAGCAACCACATAGAAACACCCTAGCAACTAACTTGAGTGCCCTAGCAACCACATAGCAACTGAATAGCAAAAAATCTGTTTTTCTGGCAAACTGTATTGCCTTTAAAACTTTTCAAACTTTTTCTGTTACAGCCAGTTATTGGAGTGCTCAGCTTAGCTACAAGGGGGCATTCCCTTTGTGTCTTTGATTGTGTTTTGGATTGCGTTTCCCATAACTCTTTGCACTCATTATTGGTTCATCACTGCTAGCTGTTTATCATTGATTCATTAGCCTCACCCTATATATACCTTGTTAATTTTGTCTTCAGTTACGTCAGTATTTCATTCTGTTCCCGTGTTGCTATCTTTGTTTTCTGTTTTACACATGTGGATTTTGTTGTTTTGGACTCTGAGAATAAAACTGCAAATGGATCTTTTGTGTGAGCATTCCGTGACATTTTCAGTCTTCTGATGTGGCTTTCTCAAGCCAACTTCAAAGTTTGTCTTGATGAACTTTTTTATCTAGTTATGAAATGGACATTTTCTTTGAACTGGTCATGGAGAGAGTCGTTCTAAAAGAGTACACATAAAAGATTAATGATCAAACACAGTTTGTTCTTCACAAAGACTGTAACAGAATACAAAGTCTCAGTCTGTCTTTGATGTGCTTGTGACTTTGGCAGAGTCTAATGATTCAAGAGTTACACAGCTTCTTCAAGTCTTAGTCTTCCAGACCAGTAACAAGAATAAGTTAGTGAGCCCTTTAAAAATATCTGACTTTCCACAGTAACTACTTATAAAATTGGGTCTTTTTTTAACAATTATAGATATACACAATTTAAACTAAAATTTCTTTTGAATGTATTAAGTAATGGTTCACATGCAGGGTGAAGAAAGTAGGTGAAACCATGAAAACAGCAGATTCTCCTTTGTCAGAAAAACCTGCATCAAACATTTTCTGTGGCTGCTTATAAGACTTAACCTTTATCAAGACATTAACCAAAGAAAATGCATTAAAAAATAAGATTTTCAGTGATGCTATAAAAAGTATACAAATATTTAGAGACATCAAATGTGAATGGATGGCAACAGGAAGTCTATCATTATAATATGATAGAGCATAATGCTAACATGCCAACCTGATAAACAAACATTCCAGTACTTTTCCTCTGAGCAATAATTCTACAAATATTAGGTTTTTGTTACATTAGAAAAAAATGTACATTGTATAAACAGAAACCGACTTTCAAAGATGATCCCACCCTGACAAATAGTCTCTCCTAATCCTAAAATAAACACGTGGTTTAATCATGCATCAAATTTGTACAGACAGATCATGATCTAAACAAACTGAAAACAACTTTGCATTTGTTTTTTTTATTCTTCACATCTTTGTTTTGCATTTCTGAGAAAAAACAAATTCTTTAATAAAATTAAGAATGTAAATATTGAAATACAAAATATGCTGAATAAATAAAAAATACATTTATGTTGGGAATTTGATTGATCCAATGTAATGAGGATTAATTTAAGATCGAACACACACAAACCAAGACTATTTAAATATCACTTTCCTCTCCTTTATTAAAAAAAAGATACTAGTATAACCTTTCACTTGCAACACATTACATAAGTTTAATTTAGTTTTAGTTCATAGATTTCCAAGACAGGTCTTGGCAGTCTCCCCTATGAGTAACCAAGGCAGAGCTTGTTACAGGCTCATAACTTAGACATATTTTTTTAAAATATCACATAAAATTTCTCCTTCTGTCTTTGACGTCTTAAGCCCTGTTTTCACCGCAGGAACTTTATCCTGGAACCAGAGACTTTGGGGCGGTGCTCGGTGTGTTTCCAACACAGGAACCAGGATCTAAATAAAGTTTAGAGTTTCAGGGGTGGGACTTGGGCGCTGAACATGCTGGTCACAGCATTGAGGTCACACAGCAATGTATTTCAACCACCATTTATTCGCATAATTTTCAAAATATTACTGTTATTGTGTCATGAAATGTAATTTTAAGTGTATTTCAGGCAAGAATGTAGCAGTTTAAAACTCTAATATTTGGTTTATTTATGAAGGACAGCACCTCTGAAAATGTGCTTCAGAGATGAGCTCCAGAAGATAACCTCGGCTAGTCTTTCTGACATTTACTGGCTCTGTAGTGGTTAAACATGAGATAAAATTCGTTTGGGTTAAATCTTAACAAGTAATCTTTGGTGTCATAATTCTTATTTGTTCCAGGTAGTCCTATCGTTTTGGTTGGCATTATTTATTATATATAAATACAAACTTGTTTGATATATTATTTCGTTTCCTTGTAATACATCCCTGAACTACATTTCTGCGGCTATTGATAGGTTTAAATGACAACGAAAAGAGGCAGTGGTGTTTGATAGCCTATCATTTCGTTTTATTGTAATGTTAGTACACGCTGCATGAACCACATTTTTGTGGCCATTGTTATGTTTAAATGAAACAGAAAAGAGGTAATGCTGTTTGATATAATATTTCGTCTCAATGTGTACGTCTCCCGAACTACATTTCTGCGGCTGTTAATGTTTAAATGAAAACGAAAAGAGGCAGTGGTGTTTGATATCGTATTTTGTCTTATTGTAAATACAGTGAGGAAAATTGCAGTAGCCAGGGCGAGCTGACTGACCTTATCAAGTACGCTGTTCCGTTTGCAGAATTACCGGACATGCGTCGTCCCATTACCGGGAGTTCACACTCCCGAGTCGACCTTGCGAGGTCCGAACTAAGGACGAAAGTTAAAATGAAAAAAAAAAAAATCTGAAAGTCACGCGCAGACTTGTCACCAGACTATTTATCTAATCTTCACATTACTTTAGACCGCGATGGAAAAGCAAACAGCAACAGGTCTGGGGAAAAAAATATTCCTGGTAATTTCGGTGGAAAAGCGGCGTTAGTGTCTTTGGAAGAGTCTAATGACTCCAGCGTCATGCAGTTCCTTCCAAGTCTTTATCTCCAGGCCATAGTCATGATTAATATAGAAAATGACATGGGTTTTTTTTAACGTTTCATAATAATAGTTGGAGTATTTATGGTGGTCTTCTGTAATAAATCCATAGGCGTCCACCTGATGTTGAGCATAAAGCATTGTCAAATAATATTCATGAAGTATCACTACTATATGTACAATACAATTAAAAATGATATATGATAACAGAAAAGAGTATTTTAGAGTGCTTTCATGGTAGTTCACCCAAAAAATGAAAATTTTGTCATTAATTAGCCTACTCACCCTCATGTGGTTTCAAAAGGAGAGGTTCACTTCTAGAACAAAAAATGACAGATCATGTACTCACCCCCTTGTCATCCAAGATATTTATGTCTTTCTTCAGTCGTAAAGAAATTGTTTTTTGAGGAAGACATTTCAGGATTTTCATCATATAGTGGACTTCAATGGTGCCCCGAGTTTGAACTTCCAAAAAAGCAGTTTAAATGTGGCTTCAAACGATCCCAGCTGAGGAAGAAGGGTCTTATCTAGTGAAACGATCGGTTATTTTCATAAAAAAATATACAATTTATATACATTTTAATGTCAAACGCTTGTCTTGTCTTACTCTCGCCAGATGAGACCCTTCTTCCTCGACTGGGATTGCATTTGGGATCGTTTGAACCCGCATTTAAACTGCATTTTCGAGCTTCAAACTCGGGGCACCATATCAGTCCATTATGTGGAGAAAAATCCTGAAATGTTTTCCTCAAAAAACACAATTTCTTTACGACTGAAGAAAGAAAGACATGAACATCTTGGATGACAAGGGGGTGAGTACATCATCTGTAAATTGTTGTCCTGGAAGCGAACTTCTCCTTCTTAGGAATACAAATTTAGATATTTTTGATGAAATTCGAGAGCTTTCTGACCCTTCATAGACAGCAACTGACACGTTCAAGGCCCAGAAAGGTAGTAAGAACATTGATTGATACTCTCATGTATTCGCGTCAAAGACTGACACGAAAGAGAAGAAATTGTTCAGTCGCTATTTTTGTTTTCTTTGCGGATTTTATCAAAAATATCTTAATCTGTGTTCCGAAGATGAACGAAGTTCTTACAGGTTTGGAACAACATGAGGATGAATAAATAATGACAGAATTTTCATTTTTGGGTGAACTCTTTAAATACCTACAAAAAACTTGATGAATAAGCTGAATGAATAGACAGTACTTACAATATCACATGTGTGAATAGCCAAGAACAAAGCAAATGCTCCATTGGTCGGTCTATATAATGCCCAGTATTTGTCCTGCATTTGTTTTGATGGCATGAATCTGTTTTTTAAAAAAATGAGGGTCATTCAAAAGAGTCGGATCACGCCCAGGTCGTTATATGACTACTGGTCACTGTAACATAAATGCTACCTGTTGCGAATGTACCGAAGAAAATCAGGGTGAAGAACATAGAACCTGCTCTCATTAAAATTCCCATTGAAATATTTCAGTGGCCTACGGAAGAATAAATGCATTTTTTTTAACAAATCAATAACATAATACATTTTCACCTCTTATCAAACTGAGGTGGGTCCAAGCACTGTAAACACTGCAGTACTGTTGCAATGCTATTCTTGTTTACTGGCATGTTTTGAAAAAGGAACTAGAGCTGGATACTGTACCTCACACCCTTGAATGACCCGTTGGATATTTTTCCCTGCAAAAGGCCTTGGAGCCAATCAAAGTCCCTCATGCCTTCAGGGATCATTACATATTTGATGTCCTATTGAAAATATTTGATCAAATAAATGCAACCTTGATGAGCATAAGAGACTTCTTTTAAAAACATTAAAACCTCAAACTGTTGTGTAAGTTGTGTAATGTATTTATATAAATGAAGAACACAGCAGCACTGCATTGAAAGTGAGTAACCGACATGCAAATTACTCTGAATATTTGCTTCTGAAGATAGAGTTCACTGTAGAATATACTCACCTTATCTAGTGGGATATTGTTAAAGCCATATTTCTTTAATGTCAAAATGTTGGCATACATGGAAAAAGCTGTATGTACATAGACTGATGTTCTATTTCCAACATCCTCCTCGTAACCTCGAATAACAGCTCCATTTACTCTGTTTCAGAACACACACAGTCATGACCTCAGTTTACTAATCTGTCATGGTCATGCATTATCATTCATATTACTATTTCATTCTGTTGTCAACTCTTCTTACTTGTTTTGCCTCTTACCGGAAAACATAATCATGGGAGTCTATCTCTTTGCCCATCTTTGAGTTATTGAGAATGCCACCAGAGCCCACAACAGCACAGCGGATACAGCCATCTTTTGAACTTTCAGGCACAGGCAGAAATATTGAAGGCTTTGGTATCAAATCCACTGTTTGTTTTACCTCTTTGGTAAAAGAAAAAAAAAAAAACGTGCATGTAAAGAAATGTAAAAATGAGATTTTGTCATTTACTGTAGCATTATATCACTTGTTCCCCAGTGGATCCTCACAACATGTTAACTGATGGATTGGAGTGGTGTGGATTACTTATGGATTATTGTGATGTTTTTATCAGTTGTTTGGACTCTCATTCTGACGGCACCCACTCACTACATAGGATCCATTGGTGAGCAAGTGATAAAACTTCTCCAAAATTTTTCTTAGTGAAGATGCAAACTCCCCTACATCTTGGATGGCCTGCAGGTTAGTAAATTTGTAGCAAATTTTAATTTTTGGGTGAACTGTTCCTTTAAGGGAATACTTCAATGCTGCAAGTTTAGCTCAAATAACAGTGTTCCTGGCATAATGTTTATTTACCACAAAAAAAAAAAAAAAAACAGTTTTCTGTTGAAGCTGGGACAGTGCAATGAGAGCTGCTTATATAGGCTCATGATGATTGACAGGACTGAATGATTAGGGTCCTCCCGAACCTACGTTTGGAACTTCATTTAAACTCGCAATTCTGACTTTTTTTCTCGCAAATGCAAGTTTGTATCTCGCAATTATGACTTTTTTTTTTCTTGCGAATGCGTGTTTGTATCTCGCAATTCTTACTTTTTAGTCTCGAAATTGCGAGTTTATATTTTGGAATTCTGACTTTTTTCTTTTGCATGACTTCTGGCTTTTCTTCTGATTTCTTGCAATTGTGTGATATAAAGTCAGAATTGTGAGATTTAAACTTATAATTTCTGAGTTTGTATCTTGCAACTCTGACTTTTTTCTCGCAATTGTGAGTTTATATCTCAGAATTCTGACTTTTTTCTTTTGTGTGACTTCTGACTTCTCTTCAAATTTCTCGCAATTGCTTATTATAGTCAGAATTGTGATATATAAACTCACAAATCTGACTTTTTCTTGTGAATGCGAGTTTGAATCTTGCAATTCTGACTTTTTTTCTCACAAATGCAAGTTTGTATCTCGTAATTCTGACTTTTTTTTCTCGCAAATGCAAGTTTGTATCTCATAATTCTGACTTTTTTCTCGCAAATGCAAGTTTGTTTCTCGCAATTATCACTTTTTTTCTCGCAAATGCATGTTTGTATCTCACAATTCTGACATTTTTTCGCGCAATTGCGAGTTTATATCTCTTTTTTCTCGTGTGACTTCTGACTATATAAACTCACAATTCTGACTTTTTCTCACGAATGCGAGGTTGAATCTTGCAATTCTGACTTTTTTTTTCCTCACAAATGCAAGTTTGTATCTCACAACTCTTAATTATGACACAGTGTAGTCAGAATTGTGATATATAAACTCACAAATCTGACTTTTTCTTGTGAATGTGAGTTTGAATCTTGCAATTCTGACTTTTTTTCTCACAAATGCAAGTTTGTATCTCGTAATTCTGACTTTTTTGTCTCGAAATTACAAGTTTATATTTCAGAATTCTGACTTTTTTCTCTTGCGTGATGTCTGACTTCTCTTCTGATTTCTCGCAATTGTGTTATAAAGTCAGAATTGTGAGATTTAAACTCGCAATTCTGACTTTTTTTCTCGCAAATGCAAGTTTGCATCTTGCAATTATCTCTTTTTTTTCTTGCAAATGCATGTTTGTATCCTGCAATTCTTACTTTTTTGTCTCGAAATTGCTTATATCTCGGAATTCTTTTTTTTCTTTATTGTGACAGGACAGATTAGAATTGGCAGGAAGTGAAGTGGGAGAGAGAGGGGGAGTGGCGAGGGGAAAGGTTCTCGAGTCGTGATTCGAACACGGGACGTCCGGAGCGCAACGTTGCTGTACGTCGGTGCGCTGCCCACTAGGCTATCGACGCCGGCTATATCTCGGCACTCTGACTTTTTTCTTTTGCGTGACTTTTGGCTTTTCTTCTGATTTCTTGCAATTGCGTGATATAAAATCAGAATTGTGAGATATAAACTTGTAATTTCTGAGTTTGTATCTTGCAATTCTGACTTTTTTTCTTGCAATTACGAGTTTATATTTCAGAATTCTGACTTTTTTCTCTTGCGTGATGTCTGACTTCTCATCTGATTTCTCGCAATTGTGTTATAAAGTCAGAATTGTGAGATTTAAACTCGTAATTCTGACTTTTTTTTCTTGCAAATGCAAATTTGTATCTCATAATTCTGACTTTTTTCTCGCAAATGCAAGTTTGTATATTGCAATTATCACTTTTTTTTCGCAAATGCGTGTTTGTATCTCGCAATTCTTACTTTTTGTCTCAAAATTGCAGGGTTATATTTCGTAATTCTTTTTTTTCCTTATTGTGACAGAACAGATGAGAATTGACAGGAAGTGAAGTGGGAGAGTGAGGGGGAGTGAGGTCAGGAAAGGTCCTCGAGTCAGGATTCGAACACATGACTTCTGACTTCTCCTGAATTCTCGCAATTGTGTGTTATAAAGTCAGAATTGTGAGACTTAAACTTGCAATTATGACTTTTTTTTCTCGCAAATGCGTGTTTCTATCTCGCAATTCTTACTTTTTTGTCCCAAAATTACGAGTTTATATGTCAGAATTCTGACTTTTTTCTTTTCCGTGACTTCTGGCTTTTCTTCTGATTTCTTGCAATTGTGTGATATAAAGTCAGAATTGTGAGATTTAAACTTGTAATTTCTGAGTTTGTATCTTGCAATTCTGACTTTTTCTGCAGAACTGACTTTTTTCTTGTGTGACTTCTGACTATATAAACTCACAATTCT
Organism: Cirrhinus mrigala; assembly: GCA_036247105.1. Classification (NCBI taxonomy): domain Eukaryota; kingdom Metazoa; phylum Chordata; class Actinopteri; order Cypriniformes; family Cyprinidae; genus Cirrhinus; species Cirrhinus mrigala. The sequence continues at coordinate 18,452,123 of CM070018.1, forward strand.
GACTTTTTCTCGTGAATGCGAGTTTGAATCTTGCAATTCTGACTTTTTTTTCTCGAAATTATGAGTTTATATTTAAGAATTCTGACTTTTTTCTCTTGCGTGACTTCTGACTTCTCTTCTGATTTCTCGCAGTTGTATTATAAAGTCAGAACTGTGAGATTTAAACTCGCAATTATGACTTTCTCGCAAATGCATGTTTGTATCTCGCAATTCTTACTTTTTTTGTCTCGAAATTGCAAGTTTATATCTCGGAATTCTTTTTTTTCTTTATTGTGACAGGACTGATGAGAATTGACAGGAAGTGAAGTGGGAGAGAGAGAGGGGGTGGGGTCGGGAAAGGTCCTCGATTCAAACACGGGACGTCGGAGCGCAACTAGGCTATCGGTGCTGACTATATCTCGGAATTCTGACTTTTTTTCTTTTGCATGACTTCTGACTTCTCTTCTGATTTCTGACTTCTGTTTCACAAAAGATTCTTTTCAGATTGTAAAGAGATGGTTCTTTAGAGAACCATGGCTCTTCTATGGCATCGCTGTGAAGAACCTTTTAAAGCACCTTTATTTTTAAGAGTGCATGAATTTAAAAAATGTGAATTAATAAATAATTTACAATAAACACTTCAATAATCCATAAAAAATAGATGGTGGTGACTTTAAAAGAAATGGTGGGACAAGTATAATCAACATTATGCCACAAATGCTGTCAATTTAAGCTTAACCTGTACTGAAGCCGTAATATGTGACCCTGGACCACAAAACCAGGGGGCCATAGGGGGCCAATTTTTTGAAAATGAGATTTAAGAGACATAATCTGAAAGCTGAATAAATAAGCTTTCCATTGATGTATTTGTTTAGCATATGACAATATTTAACTGAGATACAACTATTTGAAAATTTGAAATCTGATGGTGCAAAAAAAAAAAAAAAAACTAAATACTGAGAAAATCATCTTTAAAGTTGTCCAAATAAAGTTCTTAGCAATGCATATTACTAATCTAGATGTTTAGTTATGTTTTGATATATTAACAGTAGGAAATTTACTAAATATTACTAAATACTAAATTCATGGAACATAATCTTTACTTAACATCCTAATGATTTTTGGCATAAAAGAAAAATCAATCATTTTGCCCCATACAATGTATTGTTGGTTATTGCTACAAATACACCCGTGCTACTTACGACTGGTTTTGTGGTCCAGGGTCACATATGCCTTTAGGCAAAGAAAAAATACATCAGATTTCATTGTTTACAGAGCCAAAGTCTAATGACATTAGGATGTCATCAAGCTAATAACAACCCGCTCCACCCTATCCTCAAACATATTCAGGATTCTGCACACCCATATTATGGCAGTAATAATCTTTCATTTGTTTTAGGGTTATCACCGTTGTACTTGTATTCCATGAAGCCGAAGGGATTGTTGAAGTGGGCTAATCGATTCCATTCTGTTATGTTGAGTAGATTTTTGTACAGCCACAGCTGAATGTCTGGAAGAACAGCCTCCTTAAACTTGGTATCCTCAGTGTTTTGAAGGGACTTTGGACAGGTCTACAGAAAAGCCGATTAGATTGACTGCACAACTTTACAGTGAGAATGGTATTGGAAAAGAACAACTTACAGGTCTTCTAGGTTCACTGTTTCGCAAATAAACATCTTCGAAATCCCACTCTGGAAGTTTTGTAAAATTCTTCTTATAGAGTATCGGAATAGGTGTTATGTTGACTTCTCGCTCAGTGGGAAAAATGGGTCCTTCAGTTTTGAGCAAACTAACAGTTCTAAGTCGTGATAAAATCAATGCAGAAATGATGACAGTTTTGCTAAATAGGAGGAAAGTGTAGAGCAAAAACAGGAATAAACTTTTCGTGGTAATTCAGGCAGACAAACATTTAACAAATTAGTCATTAAAATATCATAATTACACCTTATAACACAAATTTAGAATATTAGTAATATTTTTAGTTTCTTACCTGTGAAACTGTTCAGAGAGATTCACCCAAAGTACTAGATAGAGCAGCACGCAACAAGTCAGAATGAGACTCAAAACGGCCCAAGGTTTCGGCATATTTCATGACTGACTTTCACTTATCTTATCAGTCTAACCCTATTCATCTGAACTATGTGCTGAACTTCGCTGCTTTATAATCCACCTATTCAAATTCATTGCATCATCAAACCAGGTGTTTATTTCTGCGTTACAGTCCGCCCACTGCCTGCACAGATCAATGCGCAGTGTTTAATCATAACACAGTAGATGAATAATAAAAATATAAAGCAAAAAGTGTTTTCTATTTATAAAAATAAAAATAATAAGCATCATTTGTCCATTTTTTCACACTAGTAACTTAAAGAAGCACAGCGTCACTATGTAAGATAGAGTTAGTAATACTAGCTGATTTTGAATTTTATTTCTGTTTAGTTCATACTAAACATTCAGTTCATACATGGATATGGATTGAACCAACATGCATAACCATTAACAGTGAAACTAAAGCACAAATAAAAAGAAGACAAAATGACAACTACTGAATTATCTACTCAACTTTCCAGCTTTTTTTCAATTCCTCACTCCTCATTATTAATAAAATTGGTCAATAAATACATATATAAACATGGTAGTCATAATAAAACCACAATCAAATATTTCAGTTAATAGCTTCAATTAAAGCACTGATTTCAACTTGAACACTTCTGTGTAATGGTATTTGAATCAACAGTTCCACATTAACCACAGATAGTGTTTGTCAGTACATTCTGCTGGTCTGTCAAACAGAATAGAGTTTAAACTGTTCTTGCAAATCATTCTCTGTCACCTCACCAAACGTGTCTTGTTTGTCTTTGAGCAGCTGGAAGATGGCAGCCAACTGCTCTCGCTGAGCCCTGAAACAAAACAGGAACTTTATACAGTACATGCGTCAGATTTTTAGTTGTGGACGTAAGTTTACCATGAAAAGACTGGAAAGGGTTCAAGTATGCTGGAAAACCAAAGAATGTACAGAACCTGGAGGATTTTTCCCAACAACATTGAGCAGGGACTTATGAAAAACTATGAAGCGTATGTATATATTTTAATGGGGTCATTTTTATAAATTCAGCTATTATTTTGTTTTTTTGTGATCCTCTTATTTAGATATTATTGCTATTAACATTTTTTTTATTCATTTTGCAAGTTCTATTTAAACCGCACCTGTATATGAATGACGCTGAACTGGTTTTGCAAAGATTTTTTGTTTATTATTTATACAGTCATGGTCAAAAATATCAGCACCCTTGCAATTCTGTCAGAAAATGCAACCCTTCTCTCAGAAAATTGTTGCAGTTGCAAATGTTTATTTTTTTGTTTGCATTGGAACAACACAAAAAAACAGACAAGAAAAGTCAAATCTGATACAATTCCACACAGAACTCAAAAATGCACTGGGCAAAATTATTGGCACCCTTAACTTAATATTTGGTAGCACCCCCTTTGGAAAAAATAACTGAAATCATTTATGAATGAGTTTCTTACACCTCTCTACTGGAATTTTAGACCACTCTTCTTTTGCAAACTGCTCCAGGTCATTCAGATTTGAAGGATGCCTTCTCCCAACAGCTGTTTTGAGATCTCTCCACAGGTGTTCTATGGGACTCAGATCTGGACTCAGATCTAGACTCAATGCCATTTCAGTACTCTCCAGCACTTTGTAACCATTTCTGAGTGCTTTTTGAAGTGTGTTTCAGGTCATTGTCCTGCTGGAAGACACATGACCTCTGGCGGAGACGCAGCTTTCTGACACTGGCCACTATGTTGCGCCCCAAAATTGCAAAGCAACCCTAAAACATCTTTGAACCTCCACCATGTTTGACTGTAGGGACTGTGTTCTTTTCTTTGAAGGCCTCATTTCTTTTTCTGTAAACAGTGCTATGATGTCCTTTCCCAAAAAGCTCATCTGTCCACAGTACGTTCTCCCAGAAGGATTGTAGTTTTGTCACATAAGTTTTGGCAAACTCCAGTCTTGCTTTTTTATGCCTTTGTGTCAGCAGTGGTCTCCTACCATAGCGTCCCTTTTCATTCAGATGACACTTTTGTACCCTGTGTCTGCAGATCAGCTTGAATTTGTTTGGAAGTTAATCAGTGTTCTGTATCCACCATTCGAACAATCCTTTGTTGTAATTTTTCATAAATTTTGCCCTTCCGTCCACGTCCAGGGAGGTTAGCTATATTGCCACGGGCTGTAAAATTCTTGTGCACAGTGGACACAAGAACATTAAGATCACTGGAGATGGATTTGTAGCCTTGAGATTGTCCATGTTTTTCCACAATTTTTTCTCTCAAATCCAAAGACAACTCTTTACACTTCTGTCTTTTCTCCATGCTCAGTGTGACACACAACACAAAGGTTGAGTCAACTTTTCTCCATTTTAACTGGTTGCAAGTGTGATTACTATATTTCCCACACCTGTTACTTGCCACAGGTGTGTCTAAATACAAACTACAGGAGCATCACATGCTTGAAAAGCAATTATTTCTTACAATTTTGACAAGGTGCCAATAATTTTGTCCAGTCCATTTTTGAGTTCTGTGTGAAATTTGATCAAGTTTGACTTTTCTTCTTTTTTTTTGTGTTGTTGCAGTGCAAACAAAAACAATAAGCATGTGAATACTAAAACATTTGCAGCTGGAACAATTTTCTGACAGAAGTGTTGCATTTTCCCACAGAATTGCAAGGGTGCCGATATTTTTAGCCATGACTGTGTATATATCAATGCAAAGTTGTGTACAAATGAAGAATAAAAACGGAGCAGCTTAATTTAGTTATAATACAATATATCCTATCCAAGTAATAACGTGTAAATTCGCATTCATCTAGGTATGACGTGCCTATCCGGGTTTAAAGGAACAACAGGCAAACAGAAAACGTGAATAGCCTGAAACCTTTAGTATATAATGGTGAGTTTATCTAACATTACCACTGAGGTTTGCTGAAGCGTCAACTGTTCAAAAAAATGTCCTTGTTTACCTAGCTGAATAATCAACAAATGTCATGCGTGACTGCAAACGGGAGTACAACTATGAAAGGACAATATTAAAGTGACCATGTTTGACAGAACTGTTTGCAGACTATTAATAAAAATGTATTTCAATGTGTTGGTTATGGGTGGAGGGAGTGAATACAGACCAATTGTTTGCATGAGTCACATATCATCAAAATGGCAAAACACATCCTGTGGGTCTCGGAGAGCAAACTGCAGAATATTAAGTAAACAAGGGTATGACTTGTGAACCTTAAACTTCACACGTAATAAATTTAAGTGATCAAACGTGTCAGTAACGGTACAATATATTTGAACTGAATATGTTTTCATTTATTTTTAAATATATTAAAACTGACAACTATTATATTGAATTGTAATAATACTTCTACTGCTACTGTTTTTAATTACTTTCTTTTGGATTAAATAAATGCAGCCAGAAATGCAGTCTGATTACACTGTGGACAAACGGCAACTTTTAAACCATCCTCTTGATACTGGTTCATCTTCTCACTATCCAACAGCACTTTAGCAAGGATTGCTGAAATTATAAGACATTTAGTTAAAAAGAAATCACCTCTGCTCTTCCTCCAGTTCTTCTTTGGTCATCATCTTTTCAAGCTGACGGGTCCTCAGCATGCCAGCCATGTACCTCAACGGTTTCTTCTCAGCATCTATTGACAAGTGGAAGATAAACAGTGTCAAACTTCTGCGGTATTCATACATTTATTATCCTACAAAATGTGAGTAAATTAACTTTATGTATAAATGTAATTCTCAAAAAAGCTGCAACATTCAGATTTTGTCAAAACCTCTTTAAACTGTGAATTTGTTGATTTATTTGTTGTGTTTAACAAAAGTCATATTAAATGACCCTTGTCAATTATTATTGCATTAATATGGTTCTTGGACTCACTGATGATGTGTATATATATATATATATATATATATATATATATATATATATATATATATACCAAAACCTGTGGAGAAGAAGTAGACTTTAGCATTGTACTAAAAAGAGTACTTATTATGGAAATAAAATACTTTAAAATAATATAAATAAGGTCAAACTGACCGTATATATTTTCAGACATTTAACTGCTTGTTATTCACAATTAAATGTGACCCTGGACCACAAAACCAGTCATAAGTAGCATGGGTATATTTCCAGCAATAGCCAAAAATACATTGTATGGGTCAAAATTATTGATTTTTGTTTTATGCCAAAAAATCATTAGGATATTAAGTAAAGATCAATTTTAAGTAAATTTCCTACCGGAAATATATCAAAACTTCATTTTTGATTAGTAATATGCATTGCTAAGGAATTTCATTTGGACAGCTTTAAAGGGGATTTTCTCAATATTTAGGTTTTTTTGAATCCTCAGATTCCAGATTTTCAAACAGTTTTATCATGGCCAAATATTGTTCTATCCTAACAAACATACATCAGTGGAAAGCTTATTTATTTAGCTTTCAGATGATGTATAAATCTCAGTTTAAAAAAAAATTGACCCTCATGACTGATTTTGTGGTCCACAGTCACAAATAAAAATGTGTCATAGTTTAAATTTATATTAAATGCAATTACTCTTAAACCAATACACCCATACATGAAATAAAAAAAGATGTAAAAACAAATAAATAAAAAATCTCTGTACTTCTGGTCTAACTGGTTTTCCTGATCTAGTTGTCTAATAAATCTGGCATTGTGTACTACAACAAATGATGACTCTTTAACAAATTGTAAGTCACTTCGGATAAAAGCAAGCTAAAGGCATCTATTAAGTAGTATATTTTATATGTAATTTCATAATTACATTTATTGTCTTTGAAATACAGTTAAAATGCACTCCTCAATGTACTCACAAGCAAATACTTTGATTTCACTTTATTTAAAGGTATCTGTGTTACAATGTAATTGCGCAATTAAGTACTATAAGTCATATTAATTACCTATTTACAATATGTACTTACTATGTGGTTAGGGTTAGGATTAGGGTTTGGCTTAGTGCATGACTTGCATGTAAATATGCATAATTAATTGTTATTATAATAGTAAGTACATGTAACATGTTTAACAAGGACAACTAAAATAAAGTGTTCAGTGTAATTTCATTTAAACTTGTATATCATATTGTAATTACACATTTGTAATGATGAAGTGGCAATTACATTTAAATATATGAAAGTACATTTAAAATATATGAACTTTAAATGTAATATCTGATAATACACTGTTGCAATCATGTACTTTGCATGTGCTTTAATATGTTAGTCACAACATCAAAATAAGACTACAGTTTTTCTTTAAAGTATGACAAAAGATCATTAAAACACTTATTTAAAATGTATTTTAAAGTAAAAGTTTTACTTTGATGTAATTACAGTGTAAAAACGTAGTCATGAAAGTGTAAGTGTCTCTTAAAGGGATAGGTCACCCAAAAATGAAATTTCTGTCATTAATTATTCACCCTCATGTCATATCAAACCCGTAAGACCTTCACTCATCTTCAGAACACAAATTAAGATATTTTGGATGAAATCCAAAAGCTTTCTGACCCTGCTTAGACAGCAACACAACTACCACGTTCAAGGGCCAGGAAGGTAGTAAAGACATTGTTAAAATAGTCCATTTGACATCAGTGGTTCAATCTTAACTTTACGAAACTGCGAGAATATTTTTTGTGTGCAAAGAAAAAAAAATCTTCTTTTCGTGTTAGTCCTCAACGCATGTTCATGAGAATATCAAAACTACTCTCAGATTTCATCAAAAATATCTTAATTTGTGTTTTGAAAATGAACAAAAGTCCTACAGGTTTGGAACGACATGAGGGTGAATAATTATTGACATAATTTTCATTTTTGGGTGAACAATCCCTTTAAGTACACTTAAGTGGCTTTTTATATATTAGCAAGTACAGTTTTTAAAAATATATACTTTTAATATGTTAAGTACACAACAAGCGCACATTTAATACAATTCAGTCAATATCATATTAAAATCATTATTAAACAATAATAAAATCAATAATGGAGACGTGGAAGCTAATACATTTTCCAATGCAACGTAGTTCTTGTTATTATAGTAATTATTTGGTTATATATAGAATACATTTTCATTGAAATAGCTTCAGTGAATACATTTACAGTGGCATGCGAAAGTTTGGGAACGTCGATCGCACTGTATAAAAGCCCAGTGCAGTTTGCTGTAGATTTGTGCACCAGTTTCAACCAACCCTTTCCAGCGGTAACTGTATGATTTTGAGGTCAATCTTTTCACAGTGAGGACAACTGAAAGACTGAAAAACACAACTATTAAAGAAGTTTCAAACATTCACTGATGCTCCAGAAGGAAACACGATGCATTAAGAGTCAGGGGGTGAAAACTTTTTGAATGTGAAGATCAAGATAAATTGTACTTAATTTGTCTTCCGGAAAACATGCACGTATCTTCTGTTGCTTCCGACGGGCAATACTAAATGGAAAAAAAACAATATTTTAACAAAATAAGAAAAATCTTCATCCTATTCATAAGTTTTCACCCTCGTCTCTTCATGCATCTTGTCTCCTTCTGGAGCATCAGTGAATGTATGAACCGTTTTTAATTTGAGTTTGAGTCCCTCACTTGTTCTCAGTGTGAAAAGATGGATGTCAAAATTATACAGTCACAGCTGGAAAGGGTTCAAATATGCAAAAGACGCTGGAAAACTGAAGAATCTGCAGGACATGGAGGGTTTTTCTGAAGAACAGTGCTCAGTTTAACTGTTAAGAGCAAACAAGATTCTTATCAACAACCATCACAAAACAAAAAAACAGTCGTAGATCATCCAGGAAACCAAAGGGTTTCCAAACTTTTGAAGGGGGTTATTTGAATAATTTCAGCTATTTTTTGGTCTTGTGGACTATGTAAATATCTTTTATGTAAAATACCTTACTCAGGACAGTACTAAATCAAAAATAACATGCATTTTGTATGATCTCTTTTATTTTGTTAGAATTATTCATATTTTCACAGATTCTGCACTTTCGCATGCAACTGTATATTCACAGATCTAAGGTTCAAAAATATTTTAAAAGCAGTCTAATATAACTCTCATGAAACAGTAACACAAAAAGTATTATCTACAGTTTGTAATAAACAATATTATGACTGATACACAGGAAGTTATTATTACTATTAGCCTATTATTATTATACCAGGTGATTGAGCATAATCCCTCAGGGCATTCCTTATCCCAGACTCAGAGGTGTCCTCCCCCCATCCAGTGAAGGAGTGAACTTTAGAATCTGACTCGCGAACTTTTTCCAAATGATCTGAGTTTGAATCCTGAGGAGAAAATAGAATAAAAGGTTCTGTAGAAAAACACTTTCTTTGTGTTTTCATTGGTTTGTCATTTTCGTTTCAATTACAAAGCATTACTGAAGCAGAATAAATTCTTACCTTTACATGTTCTACAGTTTCGTCTTTGGCTTTGAGTCTCTTTGCATTAGATTGCGACGGAACGTCCTGTTGATTGGTTCCATTGCTATGTTTTTCATGATACTGTGAGGAAGCTCCAGGATCTGGACCAGCTCTCTCCTCTGCAACAGCGCTAGTTTGATGGGAGCACTTTGACGGCGCAGGAGCTTTGTTTCTTCCCAGAAAAACTGCTGCTACTAGAATTGCAAGAAGCGTAAACAACATCGCCGGCCAAAATAAATCTGTGGTTACATCCATAATGCCTATGAAATAACTTTCTTAGTTTGGAATATCCGATTAACTGGGCGTTTATTATTAACTAACGCTGACGTATGCGTTTTCTTGTCTTCTGACGCGCGTATTTTGATAGATGCATACTTTAACAACATGCAACTGCGACGAATTTATCTGTTTTTGAAAACATTACACTTGTCTGTTGATAAGTCCATGCAGAAATATACACTGATATTCATGGAGCGGTTCACAACGGAAGTTCTGATTTCAAAATAAAAGCGTCGGAAACAAGCAGTCTCCAAAAAAAAAAAAAAACATTATAGTGGACAACCATACAGACACAAATTAAACACCATTAACAATCTGTGTCAAGAACACATTTGCATTTTTAGTTAAGAGTATGTATATGAATGAATATGAAACACTCTGAATACTTAGAAAATCTTGTCTTTACATTATTTGAAATGAGGCAATCTTGTATAAAATATTATAATAGAAATACGTTCCCCACCCCCCACCCCCCACCCCCCCTAAAAGTCTAAAAAACATTTTCACCAGCCATTCCTTCAATAGCTGCAAATCCATCACCACTATTATTATTGCCACAAGGACATAGGAACCTTTGGAATATATATAATCTGTTGACTTTTCTTAAAATGCCTGAAAATGCACACCTCGAGTCATTAGCTTGGAATTTTTCCCTACATCAGCCAATATTTGTCTGATTTGCATAATGAAAATATGTTTGCCTTTAAAAACGAATGGTTTAATGGGGTGATTTATCTATTTTCAGTTCCACAAACGTTATTTGTCTGGTACAAACCACAAAGAGTGTAAATAGATTTGACACCTAAGATTGTGCGAAAAAGTAGCCTTATCAGCTTTTACGTCTATGTATCACCCTCATTATTAATTGTTTTAATGATGTGGAAGTAAGCTGTTGTTCTGGTGTTAATGTCAATCGCACTGTATAAAAGCCCAGTGCAGTTAGCTGTAGATTTGTGCACCAGTTTCAGCCAAAATAAGGGCAAGAAGCAGAACCACCACAGGACCCGAACCAAAAAAGGTAGGTCTAAATCTATTTAGTTTCACCTGTTTTGTTGTCAGTGATTTTGGGTGCTTGATATCCATTTTTCCCATTTCATTTGAAGTATTAAAGGAAAAATGAAGGTTGCAGTATTTGCGCTGGTTTTGATATGCCTGGGCAGTGCATGGTCATGCGTGGGATCCCAGCCTCTTGATAGCAGGTAAAATAATTGAGCATCATCAAATCATATAAATGTGTGTTTGTGTGAAAACAGTTAAAAGAAAAGTTTGTTTTATTTTTATGCTTTATATGATCACTAATAGCTCACTGAATGACATCCAGAAGTTTAGCCGTCGTTATGCCGAATCAACCATTGCGAGTGACATCAGCAAAATTGTGGACTCGATGGTTCAGAAAAACTTTGTAAACTTTCTGCTCAATCAGAGGGAGAAGAAAAGCGAGTAAGTTTGGGAAAATGGGCAGCATGTATGTTATAACATTCAGGTTATAGAAAATAACAGGCAGGATGTGATACTCATTTGTACAGACCAGCTATAGATGATCCAGACAGCCGCATTTTCAATGACCTGCTGAAAAAAGAGTTTGTGATGTGGATTCAGAGAAAAGGCGAAGCATTCAAGTAAGCCTTCTGCAAGTGACACTATAGTTGTGATTTACCATCATGTAAACTGCATTTACCATGTTTTTCTTTCTTGATCAACAGGAATCAATAAAGCTAAACAGTTAACGTGCCTCTGAAGAAACGTGGACAACAGACTGAATCCAACTCTGATTTGAAGAGCAAGAATGTACCGGAAATGCTTAGATAATCAATGTACTGAATATCATGCCATCTATCTCTAAATGAACATCTCCTAATTATAATTAAATTGTTTTTCAGAATCATAAATTGTGTTTGTACCTTATTCTTCAGTGCCAAAGTAAGCTTATGAACGAGACTTCCGGCTCATTAGCCAATGTGGGGAAATAACAAGAACAATAAAAGCGTGCAGTAAACGTTAAAACTGTTTGTTCAGAACTATGTGTTTATAATTACGATAACACATTCAAGTAATATGGTTAAGACATACCAATTTGCAATATCAAGCAGCAAAACGACATTGTACAGCTAAAAATAGCTGGACGCCAATGAGACCGGAAGCCAAACCCATCAAATTTACAAATAGCCGCGCCCACTCTCGCCCATATTTTGTGAAAAATAAGGCGGATAGAGCTCATAATGTTTTTGGGTGAATTATCCCTTTAATATACTCACCTAAATGTCATTTGTGGTTTACATGTCCCTGTTCTTTTTGCCAAAGCTTTTCACCACTTGAAATATATCTGGACCATCCAGAGCATCAGGGGCTTGGTGTGTAAACCTTGCCATGCACATATCTGGATTTTAAAAATATAAAACATAAACGGTGTTAATATGTGCGCACTGTGTGGATCGTGCGTATCTTTCATGAAGTAAACAATGATTTTCATTTACACTTAAGCACATCAAATCATTATCCAGAAAGGCAGGAGGACATCTAGCGGTGAACATATGAATAAATCATTTTCTGTTAAAAAATATTTTATACACTTTATAGGCATGTATTGCCGTCACATCAACGAAAAATAAGCGAGCTGGCAGCTGCCAACGTTAAGTATTGGGTAGCTTTTACAAAGGGAACACAACTTGTTTGCAAAAATAAAGACGCTAACTTTTAACAGCCAATCAGCATCGCGAGAGCGATAGTGTCGGCGTATCACAAACGTTCTAAATTCCTCTTTGTGACGAACAAGAACAGAATGCAGTCTGTATGCCGGTGAAACTCTCTCATTCACTGGTAGCTCTGATGAATAGTCTTTTCCTTCACACCTGTATCTGAAGAAGAATTATTTAAGCTATAGATGATCCAGACAGCCGCATCTTCAATGACCTGCTGAAAAAAAGAGCTCAGAGAAAAGGCGATGCATTCAAGTTGCTTTCTGCTAGTGAGACTAGTTGTGATTTACCATCACGTAAACTGCATTTACCATGTTTTTCTTCCTTGACCAAAGCTAAGCAATCATTCTGAAACAAGATGTTGTGAAATGAAGGACTTCAAACAGCAGGGAAGACCATCAAACAACCGTGAAAACCAACATATCAGGCTTCCTCAAATCTTGCTCTGGGGTTTGGCTCCAACAGAGATCAAACACAACTGAGCAAGCTGATCAAGGTCTTCAGGATCATTAGAAAAATCACAGGTAAGTGAGTTTGATGAGGGTTTGAGCTAAACTCTGCAGGGCACCAGCTCTTCAGGACCTTATTTGAGGAACCCTGGTGCAGACCATCAAAACAACAGTGAAGATCAGCATATAAACCAGGGTTCCTCAATTCTTGCCCTGGAGTTTAGCTCCAACAAAGATCAAACACAACCGAGCAAGCTAATCAAGTTCTTCTGGATCACTAGAAAAATCACAGGTAAGTGAGTTTGATCCGGTTTTGAGGTAAACTCTGCAGGGCTCCAGATCTTTAGGACTGTATTTGAAGAAGCCTGGTGAAGACCATCAAACAACCATGAAGACCATCAAACAACAGACCGGGGGTAGACCAGGGGTCACCAAACTTGTTCTTGGAGGGCCGGTGTCCTGCAGAGTTTACCTCCAACTTTCCTCAACACACTTGCCTGGAAGTTTCAAGTATACCCAGTAAGACCTTGAGTAGCTGGTTCAGGTGTGTTTGATTAGGGTTGGAACTAAGCTCTACAGGGACACCGGCCCCCCAGGACTGGGTCTGGTGACCCCTGGTGTAGACCATCAAGCAACAGTGAAGACCATCAAACAACAGTGTAGACCAGGGGTGGCGAACTCCGGTCCCGGAAAGCAACAGCCCTGCAGAATTAAAACTCACCTGGCTGTAGCTTTCTAGTAACCCTTCAGACCTTGATTAGCTTGTTCAGGTGCGTTTGATTAGGGCTGAAGCAAAACTCTGCAGGGCTGCAGCTCTCCAGGACTGACGTTTTCCACCCCCGGTGTAGACCATCAAACAACACTGAAGACCATCAAACAAGGGTGAGGGAGGGAGGGTGAGAGTTTGATTAACACTGGTTTAACAAAAGGGAGCAATAATATGAAATAATACCAAAAATAATAACAAAATAACAACAAACATAATAACAACAAAAATAATAATAGCAAAAATAACATCAAAAATAATAATAACAAATATAATAAATGACAAAATAATAACAACACCAAAAATAATAATAGTAACAAAAATACAACAACAAAAATAGAATAAAAAACAATTATATCAAAAATAGGTAGCAATAATATTAAATAATCACCAAAAATAATAACAACAAACATGATAATAACAATAAAATTAATAATAACAAAAATAACTACTAAAAAAATAACAAAAAACAACAAATATAATAACAAATATAACAAATGACAAAATAATAACAACAAAAATAACAATAAAATAAAACACAATAATAGCAAAAATAACTACTAAAAAAATAACAAAAAACATCAAATATAATAACAAATATAACAAATGACAAAGTAATAACAACAAAAATAATAACAAAAATAACAATAAAATAAAACACAATAATAGCAAAAATAACAAAAGAGAAAATAACTGAAATAATAATAACAAATATAACAAATGACAAAAATAATAATGACGAAAAACAAAAATATAATTATAATAAAAAGCAATAATAGCAAAAATAGGAAGCAATAATATTAAACAACAAAAATAATAACAAAAATTACAACAAACATAATAATAACAACAAAAAATAACTACAAAAATAAGATCAACAACAAAAATAATAATAATAAATATAACAAATGACAGTAATAATAATGACAAAATAATAAAAATAACAATAAAATAAAAAACAATAAGAGTAAAAAATAACAAACAACAGAAATAACTAAAAAGAAAATAACTAAAATAATAATAACAAAATAAGAACAATAATACAACAACTAAAATAAAAAACAACAACAAAATAATAATAATAGTAATAGTAACAAATAAACAACAAGAACAGTAATAATAGCAACAAAATATTTGTATTATTTTATTTTACATCAAAAATAATAACATTAATAACAAAAACAAAAATAACAACAAAATAGCAGCTATAATAACAACAACAAAATATAAGCCTATAAACTAATCATGATAAAATATAAAGATATATTATATTGATATTATAATATAAAAATAATGATAAAAGAATACCGTTGAATTTAATAAAAGTCATATTTAAGAAAATAAAAATATTCCATTGCTTATTTTTATGCAACTTGACTACTGGTAAATTGATAATAGATACTCAAAAATGTGATATTGAATGAATTTAATTGTAAAGCTCTGCTCTTTCTACTAATAAAGGTATTAAATAAAGTATTATGACTGGCTTCTTGTGGTGATTACTATTACTATGCATGACATTTGTGTGCTGTATAAATGTGTGTGTAAATATATAAATATATAAATAAATATATATATATATTTTTATATTTCCACACATTTTTTTATTTTAATGTTTAATATTATTATTATTTGGTACAGTATATCTTTCCCTTTATGTTTTTCTCCATTTGTAATCATGTTTTGGCTTTATTCAGTTCATTTTAAATTAATCGTTAACTTCGATTAAACTTCTCTGAGAGGGACGATTCTTGAGTCATTAAACCAAAATCATCTTTTGAGTTTGTGAGCTGATACTGACAGCTTTTAACGGCGGTAGAGTCACCAATACAGTATTAAGATCTTTGTAATTAACTTGACGATATAACATTGTTTTGTCAAGTTGTTCTCCAGTCCAACGGGTGGCGTTATCGGACACATTTCCCAAAACATTACTGTCGAGACCTTCGTCGAGTACAAAAGAAATAATACACTTTAGTGGACGTTTTCTTCCTGGATTGTTTGAAACGGTCTAGTTAAAGAGCATAATTCAAAGGGAACAACCCTATCGTTTGGTTTATTGTAACATAACTAATTTAGTTTGCCTGCTTTGCCACATTTTGTCTCGATATGTGACTATGTAGCTCGTGAGCTGTTCACCTGGCTAGGAAGTGAAATACTACAGTTGTCAGAACAGGGAAATTATAGAGTTTCATTTTGTATTATAATATTTAGTCGTTTTTATAGGCATCATGCACAGAAGAGGAGTCGGAGCTGGAGCGATCGCCAAAAAGAAACTTGCAGAGGTAAGATGACATCACTTTTGCGAGATTTAGCAACTAGGCAAATCTTTTTGCATTTTCATAAATCTAATTTGTTTACTATCACAGGCAAAGTATAAAGAGAGAGGGACTGTCCTTGCTGAGGATCAGATTGCACAGGTGCGTATATCGTGATGAGCAATGCATTCTAAATCCAAGCAAACCTCACAGATGTAAAACAGTATTAATCCCATTATAATCAGATCGTACATGTTGTTCTTGTAGATGTCAAAACAACTGGAAACCTTTAAGACCCATTTGGAAGAGTTTGCCAGCAAGCATAAACAAGAAATCCGTAAGAGCTCTCAGTTCAGGGTGCAGTTCCAAGAGATGTGTGCCACCATAGGGGTTGATCCACTTGCATGTAAGTTTGTATCTAGTGATGTCAAATCGATCAATCGCATCCAAAATTAAAGTCTCTGTTACATAGCGTCTGTGTGTGTGTGTACCTGGTATTTATCACGTTATGGGGACCAAATGTCCCTACAACGATAGTAATACCAGTAAATTTTGACCGTGTGGGGACATTTGTGAGGTCCCCATGAGGAAACAGGCTTATAAATCATGCAGAATGAGCTTTTTGAGAAAGTAAAAGTGTGCACAGTCTCCTGTGAGGGCTAGGTTTGGGTGTAGGGCGATAGGAATATCCCCATAAAACATGGAAACACAACGTTTGTTTGTGTGTGTGTGTGCGTTTTATGTATATATATGTGTTTGTATTTATATATGGATATAAATATATACAGTATACACTACCAGTCAAAAGTTTTTGAACAGTAAGTTTTTAATTTTTTTTTTTTTTTTAAGAATTCTCTTCTGCTCACCAAGCCTGCATTTATTTGATCTAAAACACAGCAAAAGCAGTAATATTGTGAAATATTTTTAATATTTAAAGTAACTGCTTTCTATTTGAAAATATTTTGAAAACATTTTTTATTGTTACCTAAAAATCTCAATTTCTACTCAGCTGTTTTCAACATAATAATAATAATAAATGTTTTTTTTGAGCAGCAAATCAGAATATTGGAATGATTTATGAAGGATCATGTGACACTGAAAACTGGAGTAATTATCCTGAAAATTCAGCATTGAAATCACAGGAATAAATTACATTTTAAAATATATTCAAATAGAAAGCAGTTATTTTAAATAGTAAAAATATTTCAAAATTTTACTGTTTTTGCTGTACTGCTGTACTGGATTAAATAAATGTAGGCTTGGTGAGCAGAAGAGACTTCTTTAAAAAAACATAAAAAATCTAACTGTTCAAAAACTTTTGACTGGTAGTGAACATACATATATTATTCATTGTAAACACAAACATTTATTTTGAATGCGTTTAATCGCGATTAATCAATTTGACAGCACTATTTTTATTAGAAATATTTCTCTTAGAGCTGAAATAGATGATTGATAAAATGTCATTTTATGATTTAATATTAGGCTGTACAGTGTGTTCATGTGAAAAATGATTACATAAATTGTCAGGTTCTCATGAATATTATACATTATTATACATGAATAGCATACGTTATTAAAAGAATAATTTTTTAGGAATTATTACAAATTGTAATTATAATTAATTATAATTGTAGAGAAAAATATAAATTTAATATTAGGGTGTTTAAAATGCTTATATGAAAATTTTGTGGTTACATAGTTATAATTATTAATTATTATACATTATTAGAAGTTTATTATATTTAATTATAATTTCAGACAAAGTATATTTTTTTAGGAATTATTACAAATTATAATTATAATTAATTATAATTGTGGAGAAAAATATGAATTTAATACTAGGGTGTACAGTATGCTTATGAACGCTGTGTGGTTACATAGTTACATAATTATTAATTAGTATACATTATTAGAAGTTTATTATATTTAATCAATTTCAGACAAAAGTATAATTTTTTAGGAATTATTATGAATTATAATTGTAGAGAAAAATATAAATTTAATATAAGGGTGTACAATATGCTTACATAAATATTAATTAATATTATTAGAAGTTTATTGTAATTAATTATTTCAGACAAAAGTATAATTTATTAGGAATTATTATAAATTATAATTGTAGAGAAAATTTAATATTAATTTAATATGATATTAATAATTAATAATATTATTAATATGATTAATTATAATTTCAGAAAAAAATAATATTAGAGTATACAGTGTGCTCATAAGAAATCTTAATACATGGTTAAATGCATTAATTATTTAGTATTAATTATTATAATAATTACATAATTATTACATAATTGATTGATTATTGATAATTGATATTATTTTATATATGATTTATTATAACTAATTAAAATTCCCGGAAAACTTATATAACCTAACTTTATTCTCTTTTGCTGTATGTGTGCAGCTGGAAAAGGATTTTGGTCTGAGATGCTTGGAGTTGGAGATTTCTACTATGAGCTTGGTGTACAGATCATTGAAGTCTGTTTAGCCCTAAAACACAGAAATGGCGGTAAGTTTTGTCAGTTTTGGTCTTATTTAAAAAATATATATATATTTTTTATTTTTTTACCTTGAAGACAAATTGCCTGCTCAGTCGTGTCATGTCTTTACTTACTCTCTCTGTGATACTTGTTTCTGATTCGTCAATCGTGGCAAGCACTGGTCAGATAGTTAAAAAAAAAAATGACAACAAACAAGCTGTTTCTTTACACATTAAAAAACACCATAAAAGAGCTGATCACCTTGTCAGGGTTTGTTTTGCAATAATAACTGCCTAACTGTTCAAAATGACAACCTAACAATATAGAAATATAAATACTAACCAATAAATAACTGTATATTTGCAGGTCTCATCACACTGGATGAACTTCACCACCGTGTCTTGAAAGGAAGAGGGAAGTTTGCACAAGATGTGAGCCAGTGAGTGTCTTTGATTTGTATATCCTGTTCCTAGCTATACTAAACACGTGAAACCTCTTACCACCCATTAACGTCGTCACTCAGGGATGACTTGGTGCGGGCCATCAAGAAGCTGAAGGCTATGGGAAATGGCTTCGGGATGATTCCCGTCGGAGGCTCTTATCTAGTCCAGTCGGTCCCAGCAGAGCTCAACATGGATCACACTGTGGTCCTTCAGCTAGCAGAGGTAATTAATACCACACAAGTCTGAGAACTATACACTTCCGTGCAGGGCTGGGCGATAATTAAATAACGATAATTTTCGCGATATAATTTTCCTCGATAAAACGATATGAAGAGTTCGAAAATGTGCGATATAATTTTTATGTGCCAAAAGCGGAGCGAAATAGCGCGACTCATTTGAATCGCGCCACACGGACCGTTTATCCGCTCGGACCAAAGCTTAAACTGCCGCGCTGCGCGAGCTCACTAGACAAGATGCATTTATTTTCTAGATGCGGCACGGACGCGCCTGGAAAAACCGAGCGCGTCGCGACCGCGTCGCTTCCGTTATGAGCGTAGCTGCCGCACGCCTACATTTGAAATAAGGAACTTGAACGCGCAAAAGAGGCGATATGTGAACGGCTCCGTCACGCGAGCACTAAACAGCGCTGTGAGATCCAGTGTGAAACACTTGAATTCAGCGATGAACACAAATGACTCTGTGATTCAAACTAGTTTAAAGCTGTGTGCAACGAGACAGTCAGAAAGCTTTTCAATCTACACATCGCCATCATTTACTATGGATTTACTGTAGTAACACACACTGCACCATGGTATTGTGGCAGCAATGTGGGATATTCACATTGAATTTTATTACAGGAATAATGGTATTTGATTATAGTATGTGTGTATTTGTGATGAAGCTATAGCATGTGTGCATTTATACTGAATGTTTTTAGACTACCGTTTTTCATACAAATAGGCTACTATAAAACCATGTAGTTATATTTTTACCATGGTATTGAGGTACCATTATGTGTGGTTTTAACTGTGTTTATCATGATTTAAAATGTATGCTTGCTAGCTACTATGGGAGACCAATGCTTAAAAAAAATGCGTCAGAATAAATTTAACCAAATAAAACTGATGTTGCTACAATTTTTACAGATGTTATTGATTGATAATGAACAAAAAAATTACCTCTGCATCCTATATTATTATTATTATTATTATTATTATTGATTTTAAACAATATAACTCATTGGAACATGCAGAAATTAATTTTTCTATTTAGATATTTATTTTGTTAAAGAAAATTAATGATCTGGTTTCTACAACTTTTACTTTGGAGCAAAAATCTGACTTTAAACTCGAAAGAAATAGAGATTTGACATTTATCGTGATAATTATCGATATCGACTGATATGAAAAAAATTATCGTGATAATTTTTTTGCCTATGTCGCCCAGCCCTACTTCTATGACATCAGATCTGATTATTGGCCATGTGTTTCACAGAAAAAGGGCTACGTGACGGTGAGCGAGATCAGAGACAGCCTCAAGTGGGAGAGAGAGCGGGCCTGTCACGTTCTTGTAAGTGTGTAGAACAACAAAACACCGTTGTGAATACTTTCTGTATCAATGTAGTAATACCTTTTTGCGCTGTATTTCAGGATCACCTGCTGAAAGAAGGCTTAGCGTGGCTGGACTCCCAAGCTGCGGGGGAGCCACAGTACTGGCTGCCTGCTCTGTTCTCGGAACTCTTATCGCGAGACGTTACGCCTGAGGAGGCCAACCAAATGACACCTTGAGAATAAGACATTATTTTGTAAATACACAGTCATGGTGAAACAGAAGCGAATGTCAAAGAATGTCACAATGTTGTAAGTCAAGATTGTTTGAGAGGAAAAACAGTGAAAATGGAGAATAAAACATCTTTTCATTCACATTTCTCATAATAATGGTTTATTATTTCAACACTTGATTAACCACTGGAAAAAAAGTTTGGGTAAATAAGACTATGCCAGTGGTTATTACGTAAAAATAATTTATCCTTCATTTGTATTATATCTACTACTATTTTATCATTTAATTGGATACTTAATTCCAGTCTCTTCGGTAATACATTCATTACATAATAATAAAAAAATCCTTGTTTTACATAGATAACAGCTAATAGCGAAAGAGAAGCATATCTAGAAAATCCTGGACCATTCAGTACTTTAAAAAGCGCCAGCATATTTTCTTAAAGACAGTATATCAGATACAGATAACAGAATTGACTAAATCTCATGACTGTAGACATGATCTTCAAACTCCTGCTGTTCCATATCGTCACAAATCAGAGTGCAGAGCGGACACACTTTGTGAGACTGCTCATGTTCCGCCAGTTCATCTTCGGTGACGCCAGGAAAGCCCTCATGACAGTGCTGGCACACTCTGGTCTGCACATAAGAAAATGCATACAATTGAGTCATTTTGAACTTTAAAAAAACTCATTTTTGAAATTTTGTATTCGTAAAAAAGTCATTACCTCTAGCTCTCTTCCTGCAGGGTTTGCTATAATGTAGAAATTAAATAGGCAATTTAGAGAAATACTTGCATTTAGGTAAATGTTACAACTTCCTTTTTCAATGACTGTTGTTATTCTACCAACCTGTCAAGCTATCAATGTTCTCATAGAAATGAGAGTCACCTGGGTATGGTTGCTCCAGGGAGGCTGCTGGGCTTTGAGGGTTGGATAGTTGATCAGACATTGCAGCAACAGATGCAACCTGGTAGTCAAACAATGTCCTACGAAGCTTATTTAATTCTATATGCAGTTCCTAAAGAAAAAAAGATAAAGTACCTTCATGAATAAATAATAATAACAGTATAATAATTGACTGGCATGTCATTCAGTGTCCTGAATTCCACTTCTTTGGTAATAATTTTCTTAAAATACAATACTGTTTAAATGTTTGGGGTCAGTAAGTTGGTAGTTAGTTAGTTATTCGACAAACACATTAATTTCATAATAAGACAGTAAATACATTTAAAATGTTACAGAACTTTATATTCAACAAAAAATCTTAATCTTGTTTCCACAAAAAAAATTAAGAAGCACAACATTTTCAGAATAGATAATCATAACGTTTCATAATTTTATGTGACCCTAGACCACAAAACCAGTCATAAGGGTAAATTTTTCAAAACTGAGATTTATACATCATCTGAAAGCTGAATAAATGAGCTTTCCATTGATGTATGATTTGTTAGGATAGAACAATAAAAATCTGAGGGTACAAAAAACGAAATAATTAGAACATCGCTTTAAAAGTTGTCCAAATGAAGTTCTTAGCTATGCATATTACTAGTCAAAAGTTTTTCAAAAAGTTTTCATATATTTACGGCAGGAAATTTACAAAATATCTTAATGGAATATGATCTTTACTTAATATCCTAATGATTTTTGGCATAAAAGAAAAAATTATTATTTTGATTAATTACTCAAATTAATAATTATTTAATTATTCCACAAACACATTAATTTTATAATAAGACAGTAAATACATTTAAAATGTTACAGAACTTTATATTCAACAAAAAATCCTGAAAAATCACTTAAGACATACACAAAAATATTAAGAAGCACAACATTTTCAGAATAGATGATCATAAGGTTTCATAATTTTATGTGACCCCGGACCACAAAACCAGTCATAAGAGTTGATTTTTTAAATTGAGATTTACACATCATCTGAAATCTAAATAAATAAGCTTTGTTAAGAAAGGGTAATATTTTATTACATTTTATCATTTAATCAAATAAACGCAGTCATGGTTTATTTAAAAAACGTGACAAAATCTTACTAACCCCAAACATTTGAATGGTAGTGATATTTAATGTGTCATAACAAAACAGATTACCTCATTCTTTTTCACAAGGTTCTCTCTGTCTGATCTTGATGTCTCTGCTATTTCATAAATTTTGCCTTGTGCCTGCAGAAGTTGCGCCTGTAATGACACAGTTGTGTGAAATCAGGATCCAAAAATTGATTATTATTCCTAAAAGTGCTTACAAAATCAGACTAAAATATGATGTAAAAGATTAAAGGGATAGTTAACCCAAAAATGAAAATTCTGTCATTAATTACTCACCCTCATGTAAAACCCATATTACCTTTTTTCATCTTCAGAACACAAATTAAGATATACAAATGAAGAATATTAATTTTAACAATTAAAGTAGATAAATGTGCGCTAACAGGCGCATATCCAATTGTTTGTGCGGAGAATGGAAGCTGAAGTTTTGCAGGACATGGAGGCGGCAGCGCAATCACTTGCATTTTTTTTCTTAATAACAGTGGAAACTTAAAATACGCCTATAAAGGTAAGAGTAATACATCATTCGGAACTGCAAAGGGTCTACTTTTATTTGTGTGCACTCACAATTTTAACAAAATATTGTGCTTTTGTAAAATAAAGAAAAAAAACATAATGTGCTTTTTGCCATCTCTGTCTTGGACAGGAGCGCTTCACAAAAATGAACAGAAACTCAGTGAATACTTGCCCAACATGCATGATAAATATATTCATAAAAGCTTTAAAAGCATAAAAGCTTTTGACGTCACAGGCCGCTCTCACGATAGTTGACTGACATGACCGTCTTACCTTAGACCTGCCCTGAATGAGCTGTGAACAATCCAACCGACCGCCAACTGTGTCAACTCTGGTGCAGGGGAAGACAAGAATGTCTCAGATTGAGTGACTGAGGTGTTTTGTTGTCGGATGTAATAATAAACATAGTAGTCATCATTTACTCACGACATCTGAGGTTTAACGTTACTTCTGTTTTCGAAGGAAATTCGCCCAGCAATCTACATAAATGCGTCTATGTCTGCGCAAATCATTCATGATGCAGCTTCACCTACAGCAGAAGTGAGTATAAGAGTTTTTATGCATCTTTGCAAGAAGAGCGTTTGAGATTAAAAAGTATTTTAATTGTATTTTTTTAATGAAAATAACCGATCGTTTTGCTAGATAAGACCCTTCTTCCTCGACTAGGATCATTTACAACCGCATTTGGGATTGTTTGAAGCCGCATTTAAACTGCATTTTTTGGAAGTTCAAACTCGGGGCACCATATCAGTCCATTATATGGAGAAAAATCCTGAAATGTTTTCCTCAGAAAACATAATTTCTTTACGACTGAAGAAAGAAAGACATGAATATTTTGGATGACAAGGGGGTGAGTACATTATATGTGACTCTTTGTTTTGGAAGTGGTCTTCTCCTTTAATAATGTGCTAGTTAGCAAGTTTCGCGGCTAAGCACGACTAAATGCGGCTAAAGCGAACAGACCGGTTCGTCACCCCACAGAAGAGAGGAGCGGGGTGAGCAGAGCTCATTAGCATTTAAAGGAACATGCATGACAAGGTAAAAAGGGTGTTTTACACTACCACAGAGAAATTTTAGCCAAAGTATGTTATAGACTTCTCATTTAGACAATAAGGAATCATATCAGCTTGTGGAAAATGGGCATCCGATGACCCCTTTAAATGACTTTAAAATAAAATAATTCAAATCAAAAATAAAAACTCTTTCCCTATGTAATCCGTAAACATGCATTTCTCTCTAAAGGTATCTCTTTAGAGAGACTATCTTTGCGATACTCACTCAGAAAACACCAGCTTATTAACAAACAATTCAAACATCTCCTTACTACAAAGCTTATTCCGATTATTGGGTGCTGCAAATAATGAATGGACTAATAAATATTATTTCCAAGCATTTATACTGTGAATGAAACAGCTTGTGAATAGTCACGTAATGTTATTTACTTCAAAAAAATTAAAAAGTTAAGTTAACTGAGACGTTATGCATGTGACGTCAGTGGTTTAAGCGTAATATTATGAAGCTATGAGAATACTTCTTGTGCGCAAGGAAAACAAAAATTACAACTTTATTTAACAATTTATTTTCTTCCATGTCAGTTTTCGATGTGTGTTCATGAAAGTACCACGATGGATTTGTGTGATGCTGCTGACGCAGGAGCCGGCTCTGGGATTTCATCAAAAACATCTCAATTTGTGTTCCGAAGATGTAAGGTTTTACGGTTTGGAACAACATGAGGGTGAGTAATTAAACACAGAAGATTAATTTTTGGATGAACTAGCCCTTAAAAAAAAACATGACGCTATATTGAAAAATACCTGGATTTGATTGGTATTCTCGTCCTCAGCCTGTTTCAAGGTCATCTCCTCCAGCTTCTTTTTCACTTCCTTCAATTCCTGCTCTGCTGTTTCTGCACGTTTGCAGGCGTCTTTGCAATTCTGCACCTCACTGCGAAGCAGCCCTCTGGCCTCTGTCAGCTGACCGAGCAAGGCATGAATCTGTACCTGAGTCATAAAGATTACTTTGTGACAATACAGTGATTATTGATTCATATTTAAGTCAATGTTTCCAAAGTCCAAATAGATAAGCATTAGTGACAAGCCTCACTTTGTTTTCTTCTTTCCATTGGGCTTCTTGATGTAAAATGGATGCTTGTAATGATTTGTTTTCAGCTCTCTGGTCTTCCAGAGCCTTTTTCATCCTAAGTTCCTGGATTTCAACATTCAGTTTCTCATAGTCTTTCCTGCTGCTTTGCACATCCACCTAAAACAGAATAAACGTGAAGCTCCCAACTCCTGCCTCTTTTGCATTCATTTTGTTTTCTTTTCAAATTTCACTCTAGTTTTGTCTTGGTATTTGTATTGTCATTAATTATGAAGTGTCTTTGTTTAGAGGTGCTACAAAAATATATATTTTTTTTTATTTAATTATCATTAACAGTAATAACACATATTAAAAACACATTTGCAAACCTGTAGCAGCTTGACCTGGTCCTGTACTTTGTTGTAATTTTGCTCTGCTTCTTTCAGCACCATATTTAGCCTGGACGAAAAAAGGATGAAAATTTCCATAAGCTTTTTGCACATAAAACACATTGGCAAAGAGATTTTCAGTGAGCACACTTACCTGAGGACTTCCTCATCTTTGAGTCCAAGCTCTTGCTGTAACTCTGTCCTTTCTTTCTTAAGCAACTGTATCTTTTGAACAGCTTTCTGGTACTTTTCTTGCAGACATGTCAGTGGCTGTAAATAATTGTGTTTGAGTAATGTCATATCTTGTATAAATCTCATTTATACAGATTAAATTCTAGACATGCTGTAGCTAGAATAGTCAGCTTTGTAAGTGTTTCCAATTGTTGTTTGCATGAGGATAGCTCTTTCTTTACCTCTTCGATGGAGTTATAACTCTGTACGTCTGGCAATGGTGATTCTGGTTTATCCTTTGGCTTCGAATCTTCCATGGAGCTCTGCAGTTTAGTATAAAGATACGTTTACGATCACTTTAGTCACCAGTAGTGTTTTGCAATGTACAATGTACAAGAACAATGCAGTAAATGTGTTATTATTGTTAACTACAACTAAAACCAATGGTAACTGTATTCTGTAAATTAAGTTAAATGAAATATGAATATTAGATAAACAACTTATATGAAAATTAAAAATGTTGACAAATAACTGAAATTAAGTTTAAGTTCGAAAATTACATAATCAAAACTGAAATAAAAAATTAAAGTTATAAAACTAATAAAAACAATAAAATGACTAAAACGTAAATCAAAATACAGTCATGGCCAAAAATATCGGCACCCTTGCAATTATGTCAGAAGGCCCTTTTTTTGTTTGACTGTAGGGACTGCGTTCTTTTCTTTGAAGCCCTCATTTCTTTTTCTGTAAACAGTGCCATGCTGTCCTTTACCAAAAAGCTCTACTTTTGTCTCATCTGTCCACAGTACGTTCTCCCAGAAGGATTGTGGTTTTGTCACACAAGTTTTGGCAAACCCCAGTCTTGCTTTTTTATGCCTTTGTGTCAGCAGTGGTGTCCTCCTGGGTCTCCTACCATAGTGTCCCTTTTCATTCATATGGCGACGGATAGTGTGAGCTGACACTGTTGTACCCTGTGTCTGCAGGTCAGCTTGAATTTTTTTGGAAGTTAATCAGGGTACTTTAACCACCATTCACACAATCCTTCGTTGTAATTTTTCATTAATTTTGCTCTTCCATCCACGTCCAGGGAGGTTAGCTACAGTGCCATGAGCTGTAAACCTCTTGATGATATTGCGCACAGTGGACACAGGAACATTAAGATCTTTGGAGATGGATTTGTAGCCTTGAGATTGTCCATGTTTTCCACAATTTTTTCACTCAAATCCACTGACAACTCTTTACACTTCATTCTTTTCTCCATGCTCAGTGTGCCACACAACACAAAGGTTGAGTCAACTTTTCTCCATGTTAACTGGCTGCAAGTGTGATTACTACATTACCTACACCTGTTACTTGCCACAGGTTTGTCTAAATACAAATTACAGGAGCATCACATGCTTGAAAAGCAATTATTTCTTACAAGGTAGCAATAATTTTGTCTAGTTCATTTTTGAGTTCTGTGTGAAATTTTACTAAGTTTGACTTTCTTCTCTGTTTTTTTTTCTTTTTTTTTGTGTGTGTTGTTGCAGTGCAAACAAAAACAATAAGCATGTGAATACCAAAATGTGCAACTGGAACAATTTTCTGAGAGAAGTGTTGCATTTTCTAACAGAATTGCAAGGGTGCCGATATTTTTGGCCATGACTGTAAAATTTAAAAAAAGAAAGCCTAGCTGATTAATAAATACTACAAATAATACCATTATAAGACTAAGTAGGACAACAAGTAGTACAACATTCCCACTACAATGGGTACGGCACACAAAGACAGGCCACTAAAATAGCATGGGACATTACATAACAGACAGGTCAGTTAACCTTCATTACAAAAACCACAATTAGTACCACAAATACTGTAAATATTAACTATACTTTTTATATATATGTGTGTTATAAAAGAAAGAGAGTCCGACTAACCCTGAGACGGTGGATCTCATGCAGTCTTTCATCCAACTCAGATTTCAGAAAAGCATTTGTTTCTTTTAAAGCCTCAATCTCTTTCACAAAGTCCTCTTTCTCTTTCTCCATCTTTTCTGCCTGCTCCTACTCACAAGGACATTGGATAATGAATTTTTTGTCCAGTTAGTATTAATATGAAATTTTAGGTGGCTACCAGAAAGGAAAAAATAATGCTAGGAACTTTAACTTGGAGATGTACCTGTGTTGTTATGACTAACAGGTCTTTCTCCAAGCTGCAGCCAAGGCTTGTTTCTGCTGGGTTTTGAAAGCAGAATGGGGTGCTTGCTCCTTTGACATGACCAAAGCTGTCCACATAGCAGAACTGGTAAAACTCCCCATCATCCTTGGGCAGGTAGCTCTCTGAGAGGAAAAAAAAATCTAAGTGTCAGTATCATTAGAGTTTAGTAAAGGGCAGTGGTTCTAAACACAATATTCAAAGGCCCCCTATATAATCCAAAAATACAGAGTGTCTATTTACAGTAAGTGCAAATAGCCCACCTTGTTGGCAGAGGCTATTTACACTAACTCCGCCCACCAACGTGTGATTAGGCTAGTGTTCTACTCTTTTCGCTGCAATTGACGAATCCGCCTTCTTTTCAAATCTCATATCATATCAGAAAGGCATTTATTTTCAGTGAAAACGAAGGAAATTATCAAAAAGTTCAAGTATCGGTTACGGTTAGGGTAGGTGTAGGGAGGGCTTATTATCCCAGTAAGGCAGCATCCATTTAATAAATTTAATTAAAACTATAATTTACACTCAAGACGTAATTACTGCATACTGTTTTAATGGACTACAATACTGAGGTGCAGATAATTGCGTCTATTTGCAATAAGTATTATAAATAGCAGAGAATCCTGCTATTTTAACATAGTGTAAACAGAATCTATAGCTATTTGCACTTAGTGTAAATAGAACCCATTGCTATTTGCACTTAGTGTAAATAGCATCTCTCGCTAAGAAAATATGCTATTTTCACTTAGTGTAAATAGCATCTAATTGCTGTTTGCACTTAGTGTAAATAGCCTCTATTGCTATTTACACTTAGTGCAAATATCCGCTGCCAATAAAATATTAACAGAAACTGAGTTTTGAAATTGATGATGAACCACAAAATATTTTGATTGTTTCAAATACTATATGTTCTTCTATAAAAACAAAAAGATACTGAGTTTCTAAGCATTTTAATTCATTTTAGTTAATTATTAATATAATATTATTTTATATAATATTATATTATTTTAATATAATATTAATAATAATTTAAAATAGCTGCAAGCAGTGATTACCAGGGTTCAAGGGCTTAAGGCATTTAAGCATGTAAGGAAGAAGACTATTTAGCAAGCCTGTAACCTAAATCAGTGATTAAAAAATAATTTTTTGGCAATTCCAGATAATTTACCATAGATGTATGATTTTTTAACAGTTATGATTGTTATAGCAACAGCTGTGGTCCGATCTCCCTAAAACTGTGCATGCTTGTTTAGAATCATCTTTCACATGTGTTCACCAGGTTTCGTGAAGTTTTGAGTTTTCATTTAGGCTTTATGGCCGTTTGGGCATTTTTTGACTTTTCTAAACAACCTCAGTATAGCTTCCCAAAAAGGTAAATTTAAAATTTTTTTTATAATTATTGCCCTAGAGAGTATAGAGGATTGTACTGCAGTGTTTTTTTCAACAGGAAAAAACATTTTCTCAATCTCAATCATTTTCTCAATCATTTACCAAACAGTTTGATTGAAAGCAGTGGTTGTAGAGGCAAAGTTGCTCGGAAAGAGGTCTTTCATACGATACGAATATCAAGTATGTGTGAAAAACCAATATACAACAACGCAATATACCAGTTGTTCTCAACTTCAGTCCTCGGGGCCCACTTCTCTGCACATTTTGTATGTTTCTGAATCTGACACACTCAGTTCAGTTCATGGATCTTTCTCCTAACAAGCTGATGATCTGAATCAGGTGCATTAAATGAGGGACACATACTAAATGTGCAGAGCAGTGGGCCCCGAGGACTGGAGTTGAGAACCACTGTATACAATCATTTACGCCCTTGAAAAATGCAATATCTCCCCCCAACCCAGTGGCTGATTTCTTTTAAATTTCTCACAGACCTTTAGGGAAGTCCAATCAAACAGGCCCGCAGAATTTCGTTCCAATCAGCCTCCATTAACCTTGTCTAATAGATGCTCAAAGTTCATCGGCCTATGGCGGCCATGTTTTTTAAGATACGCAAATGTCCACTTGTGGCACTTTGGGCTAGAGCTTGCGTACCGATTTTCACGTTGACAGGACAAACAGTTGCGTAGTTATGGCCGTTTTCAGAGATGGGAAGTAACGAAGTACAAATACTTCATTACTGTACTTGTACAAAACTACAGCAGTAGTACTATAACGAAACTAAACTAAATTGCTATCATCACTCAAAATACTCTATGCTAAAGGACATCATTATTATCTACTGTAAAGTTACAGTAGTAATTTAGCAAACAAATTGTTTTGTAATACGTTCAGAGGGAGCTAGGACAGATAACACTACCCTTATGAAAATGAAAACCAAAATCCATGGTTACTATAGTTAAACCATGGTAACCACAAATGAACCATGGTTTTGCTACACTAACCATAGTCTAACCATGAGATGTGTAGTAAAACTATGGTTGCAGTTAAATTAAAACAGATTGTAATAAATCTGTTAAAAAAAACTATAATAAACCATGGTTAATTTTGGTAAGAGAAATATATGAAAATATGAATTTGCAACAAGATGGAGACAGTTCTGCTTGTAACAGTAAATGGCTGATGGGAAAAGTGACAGGTACAAGTAAATTAGTGAAAAAGGCAAACACACACAAAGTGAGATGCAGAGAGATATCATGGAAAATGAAGAGACTGAAAAGGAAAATGAAAGTTCAAGTGAGAGCCTTTTTCTTGCACGGCCCCAGCCTAAGGTTTTAAACATTTATTTAAATGTGATAGCCATGCAAAAAAAAAAAAAAGGGTTGTCCATGGTTTCAGAATTTGTTGTGGGTCTATGTGATGGCCTGGATGAGTGTGAGATTTCCCGGCCTGAAATTTTGTCCCAGTCCGGGCCTATTCTACATGGTGGTTGTTTAGTCTTGATACATTCATTAGCTAACAAATTTTAAATGTAAGTTATTTTGTATTAATGTGTCAATATGATGTGAGGTCCAGTTACCAGCGTGGCACTAAAACAGATAGTAGTAACGGGTACTTTTTATTTAATTATAATTTCTTGATTTTGATTTTGTGGTGCTTTTCTGATGCCTAAATTCACTTGTATAACATTTAAAATGACTTTATACTTAAAAATTATTTAGGGTTAAATTTAAGATTTATTTATTTGACTTGCATATAAAATGACACAGTTTTAACATAAAGTAATAAACTTTTTGTGATGCATATTTGTCAGTGAAATGGGAAAAAAACAGGAGATTTTTGTACTCCAGTAAGGACAGTGAGGAGATTTTGTAAATTCTATATACATTTTTAATTCATTAATTTTTTCGTTTTATTTAGATGAAATAGTACAGAATATGAAATATTTAAATGTTTTAATATGAAAAAATACCCTGCAATATTCAAGTAATCCTCATCCTGTGGATCCCACAAATAATTAATTGCCAAGAAAGTGGTGCAGGGAAGCAAACCAAATTCTTCAGACACTTGACACATCACAAGATCCCTTGATTTAGGATCCCTGAGTAACGTGATGAGTAGATGTGGAGCACTCAAGTTAGTGATTCAGCCTTTACTAAAATAGCAGCACAACGTCACATCCACAGCATTGGTGCACACCAGGGCCACAACTACCATGATGATCTTGATGATCTTTTTTTACCTTTAGTCTCCTGCAGTATTGAATATGTGTTTACATATTTGCCAACCATGTTTATAGCACAATAAGGTTTTAGTGATGTAAGCTTCAGTCTAGCTCTTCAGGTTCCTCTTGCTCTATACTGCAGGTTATGGAACAAAATACTGAAAATATGTGACCGATATCCAGAATGTGCAGGGAATGGAAAACAGTGAGATTCCTACCTTTGAAAACCACTTGTTGCACAAGCGGTTCGCGTCCGACATTGTTCAGGGGCGGTTCCACCCATACGTAGGTACAATACTTCTGTGTTGAATTCCAACCAACCTGCGCCATTTCAGAGATTTAATTAAACTTTTTTAAAACCAATACAAAACCATAAAATATAGTGAATGCTGTTATTTCTTACACACCTTATAGATACCAATCCAGTCCCTCGGGCTGGGCTCCAGAGCACCGGTGAGAGTGTACCGGCACGTAACGGCGGTGTTTGGCGGATATGATGGGGGAACGTCGTTGAAAACTACCTGTGAGAACGATGAGGTCTCCATTATAACGGGGACCGTCTCTTCCTCTGTACCGTCATTCATCCCGGAGTTTATGGGGGACACAGTCACCTTTCAATGCCCCAAAAGATTATTTTAGTCAGAAGCTAGTTTATGTTTGGTTTTGCCTTTGTTTAGTTATTCTTTCACTTTCATTTAGCCTACGTGAAGGAGTAGCTATAGGACGAACAAAAAGTGCATAACGTCGACTGACAACGCACTAGTTCTGTTTGATTTTGTTACCTCAGTATGTAAATAAATCAAAACATAGTTTAAATACAAAAAGTGATTAAGTAAACACGATATGGCTTGTAATCTTAAATAACTTCTTATAGTTTAAAATGAGCATAGAACACGCGTTGACGTGTTTATTCACATAAGTTTGAGATATTTTCAGAATAAACAACTTCCATAAATAAAATGTTACCTGAACCTTCTCCCGTCGCAGTCAGACCGTGTTCAACAGGCGGTGAGATACACGACAGTTGCTATAAATGGGTGCAAACTAGTAAACACGATCTGGGAGATGTAGTTCTATGCGTAGGTCGGGCGCTGCCACCTACGACTGTCCAAACGAAACTACCGGGGATTCCCGTGTATTATGTCATACAGAGTTATGAGTTATGATGGGACTGACCATCCTAATACAGGCTTTAAGTATGTATTCTCTGATTAGAAATACCATAGTTTATATATTTCAGAAGAACACACTTATGTAATTGCACAAAATAAATAAAAAAAATATTATTATTAGGCTATTATTGGTCAAAAAAATTGTAGTAAAAATTCTTTTTTTAAAAAATGTTTTTGATAAAATAAACGTAACCTTGGTGAGCATAAAACTTTTTAAAATAGAAATATTCCACATTTTTTAGCAGCTGTGTCTATCATCCAATAAAAGAAAAAGTGTCACATGATCCTTCAGAAATCATTCTAATATGCTGATTTGCTGTTCAAGAAACATTTATTATTATCATTATTATCATCAATGTAAAGAAGTTAAGTACTTTTTTTTCAGGATTCTTTGATGAATAGAAAGACCCAAAGATCAGCATTTATCTGAAATAAAAAGCTTTTGTAACATTATACACTATACCATTCAAAAGCTTGGAGTCATATATATATATATATATTTATATTTGGGGGAGGGGATTATTGAAATGAATACTTTTATTTAGCAATGATGCTTTAAATTGATTAAAAGTATTGATAAAGACATTTATGTTGCAAAACATCTCTATTTCAGATAAATGAACTTTCTATTCATCAAAGAAACCTGAAAACAATCCTACTCAGCTGTTTTCAACATAATGGTGTTTTTTTTTTTTTGAGCAGCAAGTCAGAATATTACAATCATTTCTGAAGGATCATGTGACTGAAGTAATGATGCCAAAAATTCAGCATTGAAATCACATGAATAAATTACATTTTAAGATATATTAAAATAGAAAAAAGTTATTTTAAAAAGTAAAAATATTTCAAATTTTGACTTTTTTCTGTACCCTGGATCAAATAAATGCAGGCTTGGTGAGCAGAAGAGACTTCTTACTTAAAAAAAATCTTACTTAAACTTTTGACTGGTAGTGTAGAAGATATACAAGGAAAAAAAAAACAGAACAAAACAAGCAAATATATAATATGTACTTTATTTAAAAATTACAATTTTACACCAGAATGAATGAAATGTGTGGAAGTATGTCTACAGGCTGCAAAATGAAACCAGAAAAACTCTTGGTGATCTTGTCATTTATAGTGCCACACCATGGGCACTTCCTGTTATTGCTCAAGAAAAGGCACCAAGGTTGAGGCACTAAACAAGTAACTGTACATAATCGATTCTTAAAAGTGCATGTCTTAACTGGGACAGAGCACAAATTAGTTAAAACGTACATACATATGCAACATATCATTGTGAGACCAAGAGAAATAGTACATTGAAAGGTAGTTACTATATTGCAGAGTATAAAATTAGTTGTTATATATACACACACAAATGACCTTGAATGCTATTTTAGCTAATTTCAAGTTTAAAATGGCATTACAAAAGGAGAAATCACAACAGATAACACAAAAGACCTTATAAACATATTAAGGTAAAGACAAATAGCCCCATCATTCAGAGTTCTTGAGCTTGTCTCCAAATGGAAGCGTTATATATTAGGAATCTCATTAGCATTTTTTCTTCATCTACCCTATATGACCACGTTTTAGTGTTGGTTTCTGCAAACGAAGTCCACCGTCTTGGAAACACAATCAATAAAGCAACCTTAAACTGTTTTTACCATGTAACTTTTTAAATCTAAATCATGTCCCATGTAGGACAAAGCAGCTAAAACAACAGATCCACAATTTTAACCAAATGTAGCTACCAAAACAGTTGGGATACCAATAATGGTCATGTTTACACACGGACATGTTGTTTGTTAAAGGAACTTCAGGAGACGGTTTAGGAGTACAAAACCCAGTGCTTGATGGGCAAAAAGAAGTCTAGTAAGAGAAAACACTGTAAAGAAAAGGGATATGTGATTTAAACCAAATATCAAATAAATATGAATGATAATAACAAAATTGTAACACATTCGTGGGATAGTTTACCCAAAAATGAAAATTTGCTGTTTACTCGCTCTCAGGTCATCTAAGATGAAGAAAAGTAAGGACGATTTTCAGCTGAAACTGTGTTCGCTGTGGCTGCCTGTAATTACGAATTAAAAAAAAAAGCGTATAAAGGAATACAAATGAAAGGATTAGTTCACTTCCTGAACAAATATTTACAGATAATTTACTACCCCCTTGTCATCCAAGATGTTTATGTCTTTTATTCTTCAGTTGTAAAGAAATTATGTTTTTTGAGGAAAACATTTCAGGAATTTTCTCCATATAGTAGACTTCTATGGTGCCTGTGAGTTTGAACTTTCAAAATGCAGTTTAAATCAGCCTCAAAGGGCTCCCAGCCGAGAAAGAAGGGGACACTTTTTAACCACAAATGTTCATCTAGCTCTGCGATGCATGCTCTGTGCACTCAGGTTTAAGACTTAAAGGTAAGTCCCATCTCATTTTCTCCTCCAACTCCAAAATCGTCCTACATCGCTTTTGTAAAGGTTTTGTTTGACCTTCTTTACATGTTCACTTTGTAAAAATTGGATCAGTACGTATGCAGCGATATAGGGCGATTTTAAAATTGGAGAAGAAAATGAGATGAGAGGTTTTCAACATACCTTAACTATACTGAAACGGAGTGCACCGAGTACACACGCGCAATCGTTTCGCTAGATAAGACCATTCTTCCTCGGCTGGGATCGTTTAGAGCCATTTAAACTGCATTTAAACTGCATTTTGGAAACTCAAACTCGCGGGCACCATAGAAGTCCACTGTTTTTTGCAGTCTTCAAAACACTATTTCTTTACGACTGAAGAAAGAAAGACATGAACATCTTGGATGAAGAGGGGGAGAGTAAATTATCAGTACATTTTTGATTTGGAAGTGAACTAATCCTTTAATACTCGTGGCTCCTGATGATATATTAAGGTCTTATGAAGTGCAAAAAAAAAAAAAAAAAACGGAACATTATTAAGATTATTACCTGTAATCCATTGCCTCAGGCAAATGATCTGGAGTGATTTCAGCAAACAAATCATTCTTTTGAACCAGTTCACCAAATCAGACTGAACTGTCTGGAACAGTTCGTGACTTGAGCAGCACAGATCTGCAAGTTAAAACTCACTTTTGTACATGCCTGAGAGTCACAAGACTCAAAATGAGCCAAAACACTGCTGTTTTTTGCCAATGCGTTCAGCGCTTCAGTTCCTCCAACAGTCACTGAACTGAGGAAACCGTTCGACTTGGACCAAAGAGCGATGAGCCGGTGATATGTGCATGGGTGAACCAAGCACTTGAATGAAGGGGCAAAATAAAAGTTTTAACGGTTTCTTATGTAAAAATTTGAGTTGATTAAGACAGGTTTATTCTCTTTATATGCTTTAGACATGCAAAACATCCACATTTCTAGGCCTGTCACTAATGATTATTTTGGTAATCAAGTAATCGGTCAATTATTCTGATGATTAATCGAGTAATCTGATAATTATAACTTTTTTTTTTTAGGTAATAAAAAGACCCAAGCAAACAACAGCCTTTAAAATGACTTAAAATACATATATAATAGCAATGATGCAAAATTAATTAGATCAAATAAAGTAACAAAAGCAAGTAATCATATGATTTTATTGAACAAAACTGTGAAAATACTAGGGCTGCCCTCTCTACGTTTTATTTGTGTGCAGTCACAATAACAACGAACAATATTGCGCTTTTGTAAAATAATTAAAGCAAACAGGATCTCTGTGAACTTGAGCGTGAAAACATTAAAACTATGTACACTTGCCTTATAGACATGAAAAATATATTCTGCTGTGGCAAGTAGGTTTTTTCGTGCGCTTGAGCGCTTATTAGGCTATGTATGCAATTAAAGGCTCATTATTATGATTTATATGGTTTATTAATAAACATGCGACTAATAGTCGACTGATGCTTAAAATGAACCACTACTAGTTGACCAGAAAAATCTTTAGTCAGTGGCAGCCCTACAATACATAATGTACATTACGCATTATAACAAATGACTGCAGAGGGCATCAACGGCCTGACGAGTGTGAGTGTGTTTTTACACTTTACAGTGTGATCTAATCCTTGTTTAATATCGACTAAACAACATCTAATTCAAATGTCCACTTAATCTTTAATATTTGGCCATTTCTTTACAACAGAAATGCTCAGCCACTGTAATTTCTTGAATATGTGGACATATATTTGAGGTTTTACTTTGAAATCGTGATGAACGGTAAGCATATTTAGAAAGATATTAATGTATTCCACTGTGTTGGCTTGGGTTTCTAAATGATTTACCATACAAATCTAATGAAACTGCGCACATTGCGTTCCCAGATGAACATTATAATAAACCCAATCTTACAGCAATATGCAGAGATGGAGTTTGAGATGCTCCAGTATGTAAATGGTAACTTTGTGTGAAGCAGCATTTACCATGAACGCCACTAAGATGCACGTATGTAACCTACACGCATGTAAATAATTAAAGCGCATGTTTTAAACTTGCATCGGATACATTTATTTAACTGAATCATAGCTTCTGTGAATTCACAATAGTACTATGAAGGGTTGGTTCGACAGCCTATGGCTGAGAGACATCACAATGTTGAGGGGGCATCATGATCCTATCGCCCCACCCCCGCAATCCACTGCATCCAAATACCGTGTTCGAAAAGAAAATGATGTGTTCTACAGAATGAATAAATATGAGATGGGAGAAAATATATTTTTCAATACTTTCTCTCGCAGTTATATTGTTGGGAATCAATATGAATACGCGATCACTTTTTACTTTCACTTTCGAGATTTGCGATCGCACGTGCTCTGTGTATACTAGAGCGGCATCTTACCACACATTTTACAAGATTAGATTAGTGCTCAGGATCTGCAAATCATTCGCCCAACCCTAGTACTACGCTTTATGATGATTTTAAATGCGTTTAATACATCATGCTGATTTAGAAAGACGGATTATCATCCATGGAATGCGCCACTTCCGGTATTTTTTGCTCCACACGGGTACTCGAATTGAATCGACGAATCGTGACAGCCCTGCATATTTCACATCATTTTTGGGTGCTCTGATAATAAAATTGCGTATACCTTTCGTCATTTCGTGACAAATAGTGAACTGAACCAGTTCATAGAAACACCTGTCTGAAATAACTACTTCACGGAAAAGAATCTATGGGCTACAGGTATTAATGTTGTAAATAATATTCAGTTCTTGTACAGACTGATCATCTTGCTTCATAAGACCTCAATATATCATCAGGAGCCACAGGTATTTATATTATGTGCCTTGACATCCATTTTTAATTCTCAGAAATGGGTTCATTTTATAAATAAAATAGAAATACCACAGTTTCAGCTAAAATACCACAGTTTCAGCTAAAAAGCTTCTACTCTTCTAAAAAAAAGTCACCTACATGTTGAACGGCCAGAGGGTGAATAAATAAACAGCACACTTTAATTTATGGGTGAACTATCCCTTTAAATAGCTTGCATAAATTTGGCATTTAAATTCAATAAATAGATGGGTCTTACCTCAACCAAAAGTGGAAGCCAGTACAATGGCTATTATTATAAATACAATAGCAATACATAATGCAATCCATAATTTTTTCTGTAAAGAAACAACGTGATCATTCGCACTGGTCAATGATGCAATGTCGTCACATCAATAAATAAGTAATCATAATAAACAATAATTTATCATTTACTCACCTTGCACACTTTTCTTGAACTTTGTACAGCAGCAGCTGTTTCAGCAACAGCCTTTTCCACATAGTTATGGGAACTCTTAATGTTCTCCTCAATCCGGTCCACCATCTCACCCTAAGAACAAGAAGTTAATTTTACATAGAATATAGATTTGAAAAAAAATAGACTAAAACCACATTTTTTTACATGATAGAACAACATGGTTTTTAATTTACTAGATATCTAAGGAATGTACAAGCCAGAGTGTTCATCCCACCTGTGCTTCCACCTCCATCGCAAGGTACTGAAACATATCATGTAGCTCTCTAATGCTTTTCTCTAGCTTGATGATCTCATCATGCCGTGACTCAATCTCATTCAGAGCCTGTCTGGTAGCTTTAGCATCATTCAAAATCTGCAAAAACAAAATGATTTTTAAACAAGAGTTTAAAGAACAGGATTTTTCCTTGTGATCACATCATGTGACAGAGGACACAATGATGAAATGTTTCATGGTGGTGATGCTTCACTTCAGGCAATGGGTGTGGAAGGTTTCTATAAAAAACTGAATATATGAGCTGAAGGGCAAGAACGACAGCAATCAAAAGTCTAAAAGAGAAGTGGGAATCTATAAAGGAGGTACTGAAAATGAAAGACACTCATTTCTAATGTTGCTTTTAATGATGTTGACAACCCAGATTTCCTTGATCTGGAATAAAAAGGCAATGACACTTGAAGATAATATAAGTCAGAAGGTGACCCCAGCATTCTTTGTTCCAACTGTAGATCTTTTCTTAATATTTGTCATTTTTACTGCTTCACAAGAAACAAGGAAAGAAGAAAGGTGGTGCAGGAAACAGGAAAATGTTTCCATTTATTATAAATTATATAATTATATCACTAAATAGCCCAATAGGTTAATCAACTTCATCAAAAACAAGAAATAACAATTACATTTTGGATGGAACGGTTCCTAAAAGGATCTTACCAAATGAAACACAGCCATTCCAAAGAAAGCGAAAGAGAAGACTTGAAATGTGACATTTAAGTAATCACAACACTATAAATAATATCACTCTGTCGTGGACTGTGTTCGTCAGGTAATTGTTAAAGAAAAAAAGCAATGAATATCTATAGACTTACACTTACGCATTCAAATCAATGCATGCACGCTACACAAAACAACACACTCACATTTTGCGTGAAAACATCTGTTTGTCCACTCTCAAGCATTGATTCCAGCTCCTCATCTGTCACGTTGTTACCAGCTGTAAAGGAAACCACATTCACATTTTTATTTTATTTATAAAAGCTATGTTGGTCAATACTGCAGTAGTCTTGGACATTGTGGATCATGCAAAAGGAAACTCTTAAATGACAGTGCACATTCTGTGTGAGACCTCTGTAAGAATGCTAGTATTATCAATAGAACAAAGACAGAAAAAGCACATACTGATTTTGAGCTGCCTTTGTATCCTCTCCACATTTCTATCTCTGTATTGGGCTTGAATTGTATTACAGTGACCCATCACTTCCAGAAATTCCCGGGACAAAACACCATGCTTTTAAAGGATGTTGAGGAAAAAAAAAAAAAAAATGAGGAGCAGATTATTCTGAGCCAAAACAACACTGTTCACATATTACATTTACAAATATATTTCTAATACACTACCAGTCAAAAGTTTTTGAACAGTAAGACTTTTAATGTCTTTTCTGCTCACCAAGCCTGCATTTATTTAATCCAAAGTACAGCAAAAAACAGTAACATTTTGAAATATTTTTACTATTTAAAATTACTTTTTTTATTTGAATATATTTTAAAATGTAATTTATTCCTGTGATTTCATAGCTGAATATTTAGCATCATTACTCGAGTCACACGATCCTTCAGAAATCAATCAAATATTCTGATTTGCTGCTCAAAAAACATATTATTATTATTATGTTGAAAACAGCTGAGTATAATTTTTTCAGGTTTCTTTGATTAATAGAAAGTTCAGAAGAACAGCATTTATCTTTTGTAACATTATAAATGTGTATGTCTTTATCATCATTTTTGATCAATTTAAAGCATCCTTGTTAAATAAAAGTATTAATTTTTATCATTTCTTTCCCGTCCTGAAAAAAACGTACTCAACTGTAAATATTGATATTAATAACTATAATAATAAATAGCAATGATTCTGAAAATTTAGCTTTAATCACAGGAATAAATTACATTTTAAAACATATTCAAATAGTAAGCAGTTATTTTAAATAGTAAAAATATTTCACAATATTACTTCTTTTGATGTATTTTGAATCAAATAAATGCAGCCTTGGTGAGCAGAAAAGACTTCTAAAAAAAAAAAAAAAAAAAAAAAAATCTTACTGTTCAAAAACTTTTGACTGGTGGTGTTTATATATTAAAAAGCAACTCACCTGGGTTCTCCGCATTCTAACGTTTATTGGAATATATTTGTCTTCACTTTCAGCTTTCTTAGGTTCGATGCCTGTGACATAAACGTATTGTTTAATTTTTCACATCCAGTAGGTCAAGCGGAAAAGTTTAATAACCACATATGTTTATTTATTAGACTCACTTTTTAACTTCTTTTGAATCTGGCTGGCCATGCCTTTGATGTCTTCTCTGAGGGACTGCAGTTCCTTTTTCATACCTATTGCAAAGGATTTTTTAATATACATTTGTTTATTCAAACTTTTTTTTTTTTTTGGATGATAAAACGCCATTAAGTTTTTTTTTATTTCACAGAAATATGCTGAAATATTAAAATACCCAAAGCTTAGCTACTCACTTTCCTCTGGAAGTGCAACTCCTAAAACCGTTTTCTGTTTGTTCTCCAATTCAGACACCTTCCTTTTAATTGTTTCGAGTCCCTCTCGAATCTCCTGAACCTATGTAGAACAAAACAGGCTATTATTGCGATAAGAAGTTTGGCGATAAGAAGTTTGGCAATAAGAAGTTTGACTCAAGAAACTCTAAAAAATCCCAAACCACACAGACTACAATTTAAGTAACAAAATGTCAGTCATGGTGAACAATTGTTGTTACAAGGTCACAAGTATTCATTAATAAAAAGTTTGGAAATAGTAACTCATTTCTAGAGTCGTTTACAATGCTACAATGACCCAAAATGAACCTTTTTGAAGAAAGCCTCATTTTCTTTCTCTTCATTTGCTGAATTCCCAGATCCAGGCTTTATCATGAGAGCTGTGGTTTCTTTATCTTCATCTGAGGCATCATCAGTCTAGTGAGAAGAGGTAAGTATACATTAAGATTTTGTTTTATGTTTAAAATAATTATTGCTAAACTGTATAATTCACTAAATCGTGTTGCAAATGGGAAAAGGTGTCAGACAAAGTTAAGAGCACATAGTTCAGTTTTGTGTTAAGAAACGGGGCTCAAACGGATGTGATATTTAACCTTTCTTCCTGAGGGTGTTACAAATCTAACGGCTAACTTACAGTGCTAAATATGACCAAAATGAGTTCCAAAACAGTCATTTAAATTTCTCGGGGGGGAAAAAAAAAAAATCACTGAATCAACTGTAAACATACATGGCTGCTACTTTGTATGTAGGCTAAATAAAGTTACACCCCACCTACACTGCACTACTAGGGCGATGGTAGTGCAGAAGGGTGTTAGCTTCCAGTTTGTGGGATCTGACTCAAGATTTTTTTTTCAACAATTTGTATAAAATACAGATAAATAGTCAGTCACATAGCAGCAGACTGCGAATGTGAGAATGTGAAAGTGTTAATAAATCGCAGCTGTAGCGGTGGGTAACAGTTACAGTATCCGCGGGTTAGCCCGTTAGCACGTTAGCCGGTTTCCTGAGTGCACTGCCCTACTTTGTACTCACATTGCCCAGTTCTTTGGTCCGGTCCCGCATTCTCGATATATCTTATATCCAACTCAGACAAAAAAGTTCCAGTCTTATAAAGCGTAGCTCATCTGTCTGCAAACTCAAAACTTGCAAAACTCAAAAACAAAAAGAGGGAGTTTCCATTCAAAGTCACATTTCACGCCAGCCAACT
The DNA here is from genome assembly GCA_036247105.1 of Cirrhinus mrigala. Lineage (NCBI taxonomy): Eukaryota > Metazoa > Chordata > Actinopteri > Cypriniformes > Cyprinidae > Cirrhinus > Cirrhinus mrigala. The sequence goes on from CM070018.1 coordinate 18,494,677, forward strand.
TCCACAAATAACTTTCAGAGCAGGCTGTGGATGGGCGCTGCGAGGTGCTTGAATGATAATATATAAACAATACGGATCGGCTTCAGTTATGCTTACAGTTCGAAATGGGGCGATGAAGTTATATACGAATTTGTCCCTTTCTTCTTCTGTTTTCGTTTGCAGAGGTATGAAAAACGGCTTTTACTGCCCCCCGCTGGTGAGCTATATATAGGCCTACTATGTTTATATTTTTCCACTATGGCGAAAAATAATATTCCACACTTGTCTCAAAAATAAAGCAGAAGAATAATAGTCTGTGAGATGGTGAATGTAAGTTTATGAAGAGTAACGGTATAATATAGCCTTATATGAAAGCAACAGCTTTTTATTTAACAAGGAATGCCAGTCTTTCTTGTTTCAAATAAACAAAGGAAATCTTGAAAAAAACAAATATATTTAGCAATTAAAGAGAATAAATATGAAATAAATTCATACATTGTCTAACTGTAGATTCATAATTAGTAAAACAAATGATCTACTATGCATCATAATTTCAGGATAATAGCAAATGACTACACCCAGATAGCACACGTATGTCTGCAAGATGTCTGTTAAAGATCTGGAAAGCATCTGCTGTGTACAAACATCTGGCAGACGTCTGTAAGATGTCAGTTTTACATACATTCCAAATCATAAACATCTTAAAGACATCTGATAGGAAACATCCTATAGACGTACTGCAGATGAGCAAACAATCTAAAAAATACATCTTGCAGATGTAAATGCAGATATCAAAAATACATCTCTGAGATGTACCTGTGCTATCAGGGCAAGAACATTTCAAAATGAATGCAGTTTCCCTTTTTTTCAAAGAACAGAAAATACAGATGAGTGACGTTCATTCACAGGCCAGTTTGCCATCAAAGGAAGACAGAGTGATGGCAAATGCTTGTAGAGCGCACATGGGAAAGCTGTAGTCCATGGAAAACACATCTTCTGCTACTCGGCCAAACTGCATCACAATGTAGTCCACTGGAGAGAGATATTCATTGACATTATTAGGATTAGAATTAGGAATCGTTATTTTCATGTGATATAGCAGCTACAAAAACATATAAAGAGACACAAAATGAGAAAAACAAAGATAACCTTTCACTCACCATTATCCGGATGGACAATTTGAAAGTTTTTCACAGATGCCTGAGTAACTCGGCCATGGAAATTGAGCACATACGACTGAGTTTGCTCATTCCAGCTGGGTGATTTATTTACAAGGGTGACAAGATTCTCTTTGTTACCATTCTCATATCGGGTGAGCAGAGACTCCAGCTCCTGGGAGATGCAAAAGAGATTTTATTTTTTAATTAAACATTACCAGTCAAAAGATTTTTCATGTTTTTTAAAGAAGTCACTTGTGCTCACCAAGCAATGCTCACCTGCATTTATTTGATCCAAAGCACAGCAAAAACAAAAAATTTGAAATATTTTTACTATTAAAAATAACTGTTTTCTATTTTAATATATTTTAATATGTAATTTATTCCTGTGATCAAAGCTAAATTTTCAGCATCATTACTTCAGTGTCACATGATCCTTCAGAAATCATTTTAATATGCTGATTTGCAGTTCAAGAATCATTTATTATTATTATTATTATTATTAATGAATAATAAAATGATAAATTATCAATATATTTATTTTGTAACATTATACACTATACCATTCAAAAGCTTGGAGTCAGTATAATTTTTTTTTAGGTAAAGAAATTATGGAAATTAATGCTTTTATTTAGCAAGAATGCTTTAAATGGATCAAAAGTAATGATAAAGACATTTATAAAAGATTTCTATTTCAGATAAATTCTGTTCTTCTGAAATTTCTATTCATCAAAGAAACCTGAAAAAATTCTACTCAGCTGTTTTCAACATAATAATAATAATAAATGTTTTTAAGCAGCAAATCAGAATATTAGAATGATTTCTTAAGGATCATGTGACTGGAGTAATGATGCTGAAAATTCAGCTTTGAAATCAAAGGAATAAATTACATTTTAAAATATATTCAAATAGAAAACAGTTATTTTAAATAGTCAAAATATTTCAGAATTTGACTGTTTTTGCTGTACTTTGAATTAAATAAATGCAGGCTTGGTGAGCAGAGAAGTCTTCTTTCATTAAAAACATAAAAAATCTTTATGACCCCAAACCTTTAAATGGTAGTATATTATCCAAAAGAAGAAACATAATATTTTGACTGATGATCAACAACAACAACAACAACCACAACAAAAAAGTAAACAAGCATCCACAACATAATACTCACATTTTTTGGTCTAATAACAACTCTCTCATCATTCTCATGCATACCAGGAATAATCACTGTCATTTTTCTAGGTCCTTTGAAACCCAAAACATTTTTCTCCTGTGTGACAGTAAAGAAAAGTATTTTTTTTTTTTGCAATCAAAACTGAATACACAGTAGACATCTAAGAAAAAGAGCACACAGTTTGCATCTTACATAACATATTGCTGCAAGCTCTTGTCGCAGTGTATCCGTTTCTTTAATGAATGGTTTCCTTTCAGGATTCTCGCCATTATCATACACAGTGAATTTAGTCCCCAAGACATTTGATCTGAGGAGACAAGTTCTATATTTTGGCATGGGCAGAAATGCAAACAATATCTGTGATAAAACACTGTAATGGTACTGACCTTAGTTTGCCTATGAAGCTGTCAGTATCTCTGGATAAATCGGTAGGATCGATTGATATCAAATAATTTGACGTTTTGCACTTTTTTCTCTTTCTGCCAGCCATCAGAAAGACCTGCCCATCCGAAACATTGGACAAGAGAATAATGATATGTTAAGCAATGAAAAAATACATTATTTCTCACATTTTTCTTTATTTACACTTCTGCTAACCCGTTTTCCATCTTCTTTTTCCATGTGGAGGTAATATGTGGGAAAGATGCCTTTCTCCATTCCCCTCCTGTCTCTCGTGATCCTGCACTGAATAGTCACATCTCTTGGAGCAGGACGCATGGCAAACTGTTCCAGGTCCTCCAAAGACATCGGAGAGGACTAGACAAGAAAGAAAAAAAAAAATCTAAGATTACGAGATTGAAGTAGTAATATTCAGAGAAAAAGGTCAAAATTAGTTTTTTTGAGAATAAAGTCAAAATTATGAGAATAAATTTGAAATATACTCGTAACTTCAACTTTCTTTTCAGAATATTTCGACTTTATCCTTGTAATTTCGACTTAATTCTCTAAATAATCGGACTTTATTCTTGTAACTTCAACTTAATTCTTGAAATATTTTTATTTTATTCTTGTCATTTTGACTTTATTCTCGAAACATTTCAACTCTATTTTTGAAATATTTCAACTAAATATTCTGACTCTATTCTTGTAATTTTAAATTTATTCTCAAAATATTTTAACTTTATTCTCGTAACTTCAACTTTGTTCTCGTAATATTATGACTTTACTCTTGTAATTTCAACTTTATTCTCTAAATATTTAGACTTTATTCTTGTAAATTATTCTCAAAATATTTTGACTTTATTTTAGTAACTTTGACTTTATTCTCAAAATATTTAAATTTTATTCTCATAACTTCAGCTTTATTTTTGAAATATTTCGACTTAATTCTTGGAATTTTGACTTTATTCTTGAAATATTTCGACTTTATTCTCGTAACTTCAAGTTTATTCTCGAAATATTTAGACTTTGTGTAATTTTGACTTTATTCTCATAATTTCGACTTTATTCTCAAAATACTTCGACTTTATTCTCATAATTTCGACTTTATTCTCAAAATATTTCAACTTTATTCTCATAATTTCGACTTTATTCTTAAAATATTTAACTTTATTCTCGTAATTTTGACTTTATTTTCAAAATACTTCGACTTTATTCTCAAAATATTTCAACTTTAATCTCGGAACTTCTATTTTATTCTCAAAATATTTAACTTTATTCTCGTAATTTTGACTTTATTTTCAAAATATTTTGACTTTATTCTCATAATTTCGACTTTATTGTCTAAATATTTGACTTCGTTCTTGTAATTTTGACTTTATTTTCAAAATATTTTGACTTTATTCTTGTAATTTCAGCTTTATTCTGGAAATATATCCACTTTATTCTCGTAACTTCAACTTTATTCTCATAACTTCAACTTTTTTCTTAAAATATTTCAACTTTATTCTCATAACTTTAAGTTTATTCTCAAAATATTTAGACTATATTGTAATTTTGACTTTATTCTCGAAATTTTTGCTTTATTCTTGAACTATTTAGACTTTATTCTCATAATTTTGACTTTATTCTCGAAATATTTTGACTTTATTCTTGTAATTTCGACTTTATTCTCAAAATACTTTGACTTTATTCTCGTAATTTTGACTTTATTCTCAAAATACTTCGACTTTATTCTCATAATTTCGACTTTATTCTCAAAATATTTAACCTTATTCTCATAATTTTTACTTTATACTTGAAATATTTTGACTTTATTCTCATAATTTCGACTTTATTGTCGAAATATTTTGACTTTATTCTCTTAATTTCAACTTTATTCTCTTAATTTCGACTTTATTCTCAAAATATTTCGACTTTAATCTCGTAATTTCAATTTTATTCTCGTAATATTTAGACTTTATTGTAATTTTGACTTCATTCTCGAAATTTTTACTTTATTCTTGAACTATTTAGACTTTATTCTCATAATTTTGACTTTATTCTCAAAATACTTTGACTTTATTCTTGTAATTTTGACTTTATTCTCAAAATACTTCGGCTTTATTCTCATAATTTCGACTTTATTCTCAAAATACTTTGACTTTATTCTCGTAATTTCAACTTTATTCTTGAAATATTTTGACTTTATTCTCATAACTTCCACTTTATTCACGTAACTGCAACTTTTTTCTTGAAATATTTCAACATTATTCTTGTAATTTCAACTTTATTATCGAAATATTTCGTCATTATTGTCGTAATTTCAGCTTTATTATCGAAATATTTCGAGAATAAAGTATTTATTCTTGTAATTTCAACTTTATTCTTAAAAAAATTTGACTTTACTCTCAAAATTTCAACTTTATTCTCAAAATATTTAGACTTTATTCTCATATTACTACGACTTTATTTTCTGAATTTTGACTTTTTTCTTAAAATATTATGACTTTAATCTCGTAATTTTAGATTTTTTTTATTTTTTATCATGGCACTAAAACTTATGCACTAAAATGTCATTTTCATTACTTCAAAAATTAAAAAAATAAAACTGAAGTTTAAGTACTAAAGTCTAAATAAACTAATAACTAAAACTCCAAAAAAAAAAATAGAGACATGTTAAACAAAAACTCATAAAATGGTTACTTGGTAACTAAATTTACTAAAGCTTTCAAATGATAGAAAAGTAAAATATAAAAATAAAATCTAATAAAAAATAAACAAAAAGCATAACAATGATACTAAAATTATATATATCAATTTAGACTACATCTTACTTTTCCCATGTCCAAAGAATCACTGTCAGAGGAAGGCTCCTTATAGTTGGAGTTTAAAGAAGCAATACTGTCATTATTTTTTGCTCCTTTTTTAGACTTCTTTGGTGTTTTTTTAGCTTCCGTCTTCTTGTCTTCCTCCTCGTCCTCCTCTTTTTCTTCCTCACTATCACTGAGATGACATCTCGCTACAAAGACAAAAAACTAATATTAACAATCAGGCCACATCAAAAGAAGCCCTCATTAAACAAAAAGGTTAATATGGAGACATATATTTAATCAATTTTTATATCATGAGACTTTTATACTTGGTTTCAGCTGTTGTTTTTTCTTTGGTGTGGGAGGGACGGGGCTCTTTGTCCAGTCTTTTGTTTCATCCTCACTCTCCGATTCAAGTTTTTTCTCTTCATTAATGTTGATTTCCACAACCGAATCAGTCTGAATTGCTGGAAAATACCAAGAGTTGGAATGTTAACAATGCCAATGTCAGGTTACTCCCTATTTATGGATGAGGCACTTGGTTGTACTACAGGAAATGGCCTTTAACTTGTAACATGCTTAATAAATGGAAACACATCTCCGGTACACTTACAAGGCTGTTCCTCTGTCTTCACTTTCTCCTTAGATTCGTTTGTCTTATCTTTCTTCTTCACTGCTTTTTTCTCTTTTCCTTCATTTTCCTCCACTTCTAATGCAGGTTTGGCTTCGAGTACTAGAATGTGCAATTCAACAAAATTACACTAAGGCAGATGCAAAAGTTATAACTGAAAAGAGTAAAAACACTTACATTTTGCTTGCCCTTTTTTCACACCCTTTTTCTTGGTTTTCTTTCCATCTGTTTGGCCTTCTGTGTCTAAAGTGCTTTTAGCGCTGTGCTGCGGGCTGATCTCTAGATCGATTTTCTTAGTGATGACCGGAACCGAATGAGTGACCTCTTCTGATGCCTCTTCTGTCCTGGACGAAATGGTCAGTTCTCCCAAACAAATCTCTTCCACCGTGTTTTCATAAATCTGCTCAGGTTGTCTGTCTGATAATAAACAGACAGGGTGTTATTAAGCTGGCTTGAGAAAGCCAACTTACTGATCTACTATTTAAGATTATTATTATTCTTCTTCTGAGCCAAATTTCGCTATCTATCTCCTCCTAGAGCTTTCTAGGACCACCGAACTCGACCCAGACCTTCAGGCTGGTCTGACTCGGTGTGCTATATCTATCAAAACCACCAAAAATCCCATAGACTTGCATTGACGGAATGTTAAAAAGAGCCAACACTCTTCAAACTCCAACTGACAAAATTTAAATCTAAACTCCCAGAATCCCTTGAGGCTCAATCAAGCTTCCCTTCTATGTACTATTTCAAATCAATTTAGACTCATTTAAGCTTCCACTCTAATTTTTCTAATCTATCTAGCTATCTAAATCATGCTAGCAACATGCTAGTAACATACTAATCATGCTACAAACATACTAGTAACTTGCTAATCATGCTAACAACATGCTAGTAACTTGCTAATCATGACAGAAACATGCTAGCAACGTGCTAGTAATATGCTAATCATGCTAGCAATATGTTAGTAACATGTTAATCATGTTAGAACCATGCTAACAACATGCTAGTAACACGCTAATCATGCTAGCAACATGCTAGTAACTTGGAAATCATGTTAGAAACATGCTAACAACATGCTAGTAACATGCTAATCATGATAGAAAAATGCTAGCAATGTGCTAGTAACGTGTTTCTTGCTAACAACATGCTAGTAACATGCTAATCATGATAGAAAAATGCTAGCAACGTGCTAGTAACGTGTTTCATGCTGACAACATGCTAGTAACTTGCTAATCATGATAGAAACATGCCAGCAACGTGCTAATAACATGCTAATCATGCTAGTAACTTGCTAACCATGTTAGCAACATGTTAGTAACATGTTAATCATGTTAGAACCATGTTAACAACATGCTAGTAACATGCTAATCATGCTAACAACATGCTAGTAACTTGGTAATCATGCTAGCAACATGCTAGTTACATGCTAATCATACTAGAAACATGTTAAAAACATGTTACTAACATGCTAATCATGCTAGCAAAATGCTAGAAACTTAATAATCATGTTAAAAACATGATAACAACATGGTAGTAACATGCTAATCATGAAAAATGCTAGCAACGTGCTAGTAACATGCTTCTTGTTGACAACATGCTAATAACATGCTAATCATGCTAGTAACTTGCTAACCATGCTAGCAACATGTTAGTAATATGTTAATCATTTTAGAACCATACTAACAACATGTTAGTAACATGTTAATCATGCTAACAACATGCTAGTAACTTGGTAATCATGCTAGCAACATGCTAGTTACATGCTAATCATACTAGAAACTTGTTAACAACATGTTAGCAACATGCTAATCATGCTAGCAAAATGCTAGAAACTTGCTAATCATGCTAACAGCATGCTAATCATGTTAGAAACATGCTAACAACATGCTAGTAACATGATAATCATGATAGAAAAATGCTAGCAATGTGCTAGTAACATGCTAATCATGCTAACAACATGCTAGTAACTTGCTAATCATGCTAGTAACATGCTAATCATGCTAACAACATGTTAGTAACATGCTAATCATGCTAGCAAAATGCTAGAAACTTGCTAATCATGCTAGCAGCATGCTAATCATGTTAGAAACATGCTAACAACATGCTAATCATGCTAACAACATGCTAGTAACTTGCTAATCATGATAACAACATGTTAATCATGATAGAAAAATGCTAGCAACGTGCTAGTAACATGCTAATTGTGCTAACAACATGCTAGTAACTGGGTAATCATGCTAGTAACGTGCTAATCATGTTAAAAACATGCTAGTAATATGTTAATCATGCTAGAAGCATGTTAACAACAAGCTAGTAACATGTTAATCAGGCTAGAAACATGCTAGTAACTTGCTAATCATGCTAACAACATTCTAGTAACTTGCAAATTGTGCTAACAACATGCTAATCATGTTAACAACATTGTAATCAGCCTATAAAAATACAAGCAACAAGCTAATCATGCTAAAACATGTCAACAATGTTAAATCATGTAAGCAATGTGTTAAATCATGCTAGCTGCTTTCATACTTTTACAACTGCTTCAAACTTTCAGGCTAGGCTTTCTCAAGCCAACTTAAAGTTTGTTTTCAAACTTTAATCATCTAGTTTTCTATAAATCTCTTTAAAATGAAAATAATGACTAATAAACAACAACTATATGTTAACAATGAGGTTTACAAACCACTGAGGGAAATGTTGCTTTGGGATTGGCTTATCAATAAAGCCGTATCGTCAGATTCAGCTTTCTGTTTGCGTGTCTTCGGACGAATGTCATGATTCGCTGTGATCATCCGGGCATCTGCCCTTTTTCTTTGTTGTTTCTTGATTAAAAGCGAACGCTGTAAGAGTTGACATGACTGCTGTTAAACATCAGATACATGTACTAAAGTTCATCTACCTAGTACCATTACTATAAATGCATATCCTCAAAAGATAGAAAATCTAGACAGTGCGTTTAAGCATGACATTAACCATGACAATAATGTCAAAGGTTAAACCTACATGTTATGTGAGCAAATATTTAACACAAACTGATAAGTAAGTAATTAATCAAAAGACGCCATATTTTGAGATACTTACCTGATTGTCCAGCTTCTGTTGTCTGACCTCTGTGTCCTCCATTTCTTTTGTTGGAAAAGAACAAATATCAACATTTTGGCAGTATACAAATAATCCACAATGTTATTATTGTCATAAACTCACCAGCCAGAACATACTCTCAAGTTAACTATCAAATGAAACCGATGTCTCATTGGCCCTGTTTGTCTCTGCAGCTCCATATGACATCCCCACCTGCATGCAACAGAAGCTAAAGAAGATTACAGCGGATAAAGTTCTTACACTCAACACTTCACTGAGAAGCCAAGTAGAATTGATCCTTCATCACTGCTGACATCAGACACTATTTCATGGATGAAAACAGCACTAGTGTCACAATACGAAGATATTGGTAGTATAATAGCAGAGCTATTATATATGTCTGGACCTTACAGTCAAAATAAGCATTTTATCCAAGTAATTTATGCAAGACTAACCATTGTTTATTCAGGCACTGGTCGATCTTGAGATTTTGCTTCCTTAGCTTGCCTTCTTTCAGACGTGTGGAAAGAAAACATCCTAAATACACATTTAATGTTTATTTTATTACACTTTATCTATTTGTATCTGTACATTTCAATGATAATACAGTTGCGGTCTAGTTTATTCTTTGGTTTTTCAGCATTTTTGTGTATTTGAACCCTTTCCAACAATGACTGTATGATTTTGAGATCCATCTTTTCATACTGAGGACAACTATTACAGAAGATTCAAACACTTACTGATGCTTCAGAAGGAAACGCAATGCATTAAGAGCAGGGGGGTGAAAACTTTTTCAATTTGAAGATCAGGGTAAATTTTACTTATTTTGTCTTCTGGGAGTCGCGTAGGTATCTTCTGTAGCTTCTGAAGGGCGGTATTAAATGAATTAAAAAAAAGATATTTAGCCAAAATAAGAAAAATGTACACATCTTCATTCTGTTCAAAAGTTTACACCCCTGGCTCTTAATGCATCGTTTTTCCTTTTGGAGCATTAGAGTGTGTTTGTAAAGAGTTCAAATACACAAAAATGCTGAAAAACCAAAGAATTTGTGGGGCCTGAAGGATTTATCTGAAGAACAGCAGTTTAACTGTTCAGGACAAACAAGGGACTCATTAACAACTATTACTAAAAAAAAAAACAACAACTGTGGATCATTCAGGTAACAACACAGTATTAAGAATCAAGCGTATGTAAACTTTTGAACAGGGTCATTTTTATAAATTCCACTATTATTTTCTCTTGTGGACTATATGTAAACATCTTTTATGTAAAAAATCTTATTCAGGTCAGTACTAAATAAAAAATAACATGCATTTTGTATGATCCCTCTTATTTTGGTAAGATAATTAACATTTTACAGATTCTGCAAGGTGTATGTAAACTTTTGCCCAATCTTTAAAGGCCATTTTCTCTAAATATTTTTTTTTTCTCATGCACTGAGCCAGGTGTTCATTTATGTATCATTCGCCTGATTTACAAAACTTTTTCTTCTTTTTTCGGGCTATTGACAGATTTTCCTCATTTATGGAGTTATTAAAAGAGATATCCAAAATTCCCTCTGTAAAACCTTTAACTCTAATATGGAAATAAAATGAAACAAGGATTGATAAATCTTTATACAATGTTGCAAAATACTTAGACTAGTCTTACAAGTTAGACTTACAATTTTTTTTTTCTTTAAGTCCTGTTATAACTTGCCGGGTTACCAGTGTTGGGCTTGTTACTCAAAAATGTAATACATTACTCATTACTAGTTCCTCCATTCAAAAGTAATATTATTACTTAACTTATTACTCCTGGTCAAGTAATTAGTTACACTACTAGTTACATAACTTTTCCATTACACCCCCAAAAAATGGTAATTGCATAATTTTTGCAGCCTGTGAATCCATAAAGTTACAGATAAATGAAGAGTACAACTGGCTCAAACTGATGACAAGCCACAATGTTTTTAACAACTTCTGTTATTTAATAAAGCATGAACAGTTTTTGTCATCCCTACAAATGTTCTCCCTACAGAATGAAAATAATGGCTGTATCATTATTTTGACAAAGCTAGCTTACTGCGTTGGGGACATCACATGCATACACGCATGACGATTATGAAAATTGATCTACAAAATCCAATTTAGACATTGACTTCACTATGTGTGATATATTCTGTTATTTTTCTCATTTTAAACAACATAGAATATATAGGAAATGTATTAATTTTATCTGCAAAATATTATATTAATAAATATACATTTTCTTTAACATTACAGAAATTATATAATTTCTCTGTGACTGTCAAAAAACTGTCAAATTTATGAAATTGTATAATGATTTGTTTAATGTTACTACATCTGTACCTTTTGTTTTATGTATATATATGTCACATCCCTGTGGACTGTTTGTGTTGGTTTCTCCCTTCTGTGCCCATATATGGTTTTCCTGTTCCTGTCCTTGTTAAGTCATTATTAGTTAATCACCTTCACCTGTCCTTGTATCATTACCCTGTCTTTAATAGTTGGATTGAGTTCAGTGTTTAGTGTTTGATCTTAAGGTTATGTTGGTGTGTGTTTCCCTGTTCCTGTCTGAAGTTAACGTGTGTAGATTTTATGAAAGACTTGTTATATTTCGTCTTCTTACGTCTCCTTCTACACAAAACCTTGACTATATATATATATATATATATATATTTATATATATATACACACACATATTAGGTGTGTAACGATACAAGTATTCGTACCAAACCGTCACGGCCATCTCAATACAAAAAATACTATGAAAATTAATAGGGATAACTGAATTTTTGAATTTCAAATCACTGACAAAAATAGTAACTAGCCATTTTTTGGATGGTAAATGTAAAATTACTACTTAAATTGCATTAGTATTTAGGGAAATAAATATTATTACTGTAATGCGTTACTAGTTACTGCCCAACACTGTATATGTTATCGGTTATATATAAAGTTGAATAAAAAAAAAATGCTAGTTGGTCAGACTAGTTGTTAACAGAGGCTAGTTTACGCAACTGCCCCCAGATTTCAGGAAATAATTGCAAAATAATCCGTATTTAATTAGCTAATGCCTCATTTGCATATTTAAAAATAACATTTCAGAAAAAATTGTAATACAAAACAACAATGTACTTGATTAACTTGGGAAAGGATCTATTATAAATTAGTTAAAATGTTTACCATATCCACCCGTAGTATCTTGCTTTCAGCGAATACATTTTCGTTACTAGGAAAAGATAAGCAGAACATTGCTGTTTCAAAACCTAGTGACCCTGCTTGTTTGTTTTTAGTTATCATAAGCAACAGACTAAAGACCCGTACCCTAGATGGCAGTATCTCACCTCAGCTTGTTTGTATATTCACAGCTGAAGAAAAAGGAAACTGATCACGTTACTCGCATACGCTCAACAATGTTTTGACGTGTTTTTAATCATTCGAATCTGTTTATCTGTACGTTTGAAATATTATCTAAAGTGACACTTCAGGAAAACCGCAAAGTATTAACGGACGGATGGGATGAAGGTACGAATTTTACGTTATATTTGACGTTCGTATGAGCTTATTTAATTGCGCTACCTGATATACAACCTGGAAACAAGACTATTACAGTAAGTATCACACCAATAAACTTATCTTCTAGCTATTCTCTTGAGTAAGAAGCGCTGTGACTGATAACAACAAGTTATCGAAGTAAAACCCACTAACGTTAAACTAAAACCAAAGTATTTCTCAACACAGGTTTGCTAAAAACAACATGTTAAGTTTCAATACATTCACACGGGTAAATTACATTATTGACCACAGAACTGACAAATAGTCATGATTAATGGCCGTTTAGAGGAAGAGGAGGGGCAGATGATTCATCATAAGGGTTAAAAGCCCAAGTCAGGAGATGTCTGTCCCCTAGATACTCGAATCAACAATTAGTGATGTTTTGGAGAGTAGATAGCAGCAGGTCTGAGGAATCTGTTGATTTCTCCCTTTATGGATTTGTGAAAATATTTGCTTTCAAGTTATGGAAAAACAAAGACAGAAAAGACAAAATCATGTAAGTTTTTAAAAAAAAAAAAAAAAAAAAAAAACTTGGGAAAACATGCATGATAAGGGATATTTGTTGTTGTGGTTGATGACTCATGTTGCAGTGACTGTTTTCCACAGATGTCCATTGTGTCGTGTTACCTCTGGTAGGATGATCAAAAGTCAAGAGCAAGATGTAAGATCTCGTTTTTTTATTCTTTCCAGTCTGTCTGTGTGATATGCAATGACTGATCTAAATATTGCGCTGAAGCAATGAGATCTTAAGGGTTGAAGTCATTCAGATATTGAGACATAGCAGATTACAAAACATGGCTGATCTGACACAAGAGGTTACGCTGTTGATAACAATGGATCAAAGGATTGTCTCTTTTAAGGTATAAAATGGCATAAATGTTTGATGTTTGTATTTTTAGTATTGAAAATGTTTCTCTAACTTTTCAAAGGAATTCATTGCTGTGAGAGTTCAAGATCCTCGTGTTCAAAACGAAGGGTCGTGGAACTCGTATGTGGACTTCAAAATTTTCCTTCATGTGAGTTTTTTTTGCCTCAAGGACTTCTAAGATTAAAAGATTGCAATCTAATAATATGACTCTTTTCAAGTTCCAAAAGCTTTTTTAATACTACTTTAGACAAGAAAACAGATTTAAATGTTAAGATGAATTTTTAAGTATATATTTTTTAATATACACTACCAGTCAAAAGTTTTTGGACAGTAAGATTTTTAATGTTTTTTTTTTTGTTTTTTTTTTTTTTAAAAAGAAGTCTCTTCTGCTCACCAAGCCTGCATTTATTTGAGCCAAAATGCAGCAAAAACAGTAATATTGTGAAATATTTTTACTATTTAAAGTAACTGTTTTTTTTTTATTTGAATATATTTTAAAATGTAATTTATTCCTGTGAGCAAAGCTACATTTTCAGGATCATTACTCCAGTCTTCAGTGTCACATGATCCTTCAGAAATCATTCTAATATCCTGATTTGCTGTGTAAGAAACATTTTTATTATTATTAATATTAGCATCAATATTTAAAACAGTTTAGTACTTTTTTTAAGGATACTTTGATGAATAGAAAGATCCAAAGAACAGCATTTATTTGGGAAAAAAAAAAAAAAGCTTTGTAAGAATATACACTAAAGCCTTGAGTCAGTAGTTTGAGTAATTTTTATTTGATTTATTTTATTAATACTTTTATTTAGCAGTGATGCTTCAAATTGTGCAAAAGTGATGATAGCAACATTTATGTTAGAAAAGATTTCTATTTCAGATAATTGCTGTTCTTCTGAACTTTCTATTCATTAAAGAAACCTGAAAAAAATCTATACTTCTATAAATCTATACTGTACTTCGCACCAAATAAATGCAGTCTTGTTGAGCAGATGAGACTTTTTAAAAAACATTAAAAATCTAACTTTTGACATCAAAAAGCACCTTCATTGGTTATAGTATTGGTAGGGATGTGGCGAGACTAGTCGGATCTCGTGACGATATCCTCGCAAAACATTTTGCAGTGTTTACATTAGAGCTGCACGATTAATCCTTAAAACATGGAGATCTTGATTGAAACACCCACGCAATCTTATTCCTGAATGACAACGATTTAGCTATGTCTATTAGGACTGTTTCACATCGCGAGTGTCAGAGGAGCGTGAGAAGCACGTTTTGCCGCTGCCCATGTTAATGAATCAGAGGGTCGGGGTAAATGTGAACCCAGAAAGAGCCACATAGTCTTTTCAACCACATTATAATCATTATTTCTGTGTAACAGACATTTAAATAATAGAAGTACTGGGATAAAAGTTTATAGTTAGGGTATAAACACTCATTGTCTACAGTAGCGATCAAAGCGAAAGTATTTTAACACTTGTATGTATTGTAACGCTTATCCTCTTCCGCCAGGAGGTGGCGACAACTGCCCGTTTAAAAAAAAAGTATGTCATTGAATCATTCATTCAGGAAATTTTAATAGTCAAACATGTCTTAGTGAAGTGAGACACTGACTCCTTCATTGAATGCTTTTTATTTATTTTGTTTAAATGAACATATTTTTTTTAAAAAACTTAAGCAATGAACAGTTTGTCAGAACCACTAGTAAATGATGTTATTTTTAGTTTTCTAATCTTTTTTTTTTCTCCAGAATCATGGTCTCCAATTTATTAAAAACAACTGGGATTTTCCGTTTATCCAGAATCGCAAAGCTCTTGTTTAAATGTTGTTTATTACTGTATATAATTCATTAAAATGGACGTTTAATTTCATAAAGTTCAAAATGCACCTAAATTTTTTTGCATTTTGTCTGTTTCAGTTGAATAAAAGACTACTTTCCCTACATATTTCATCATTGAGGATTTCTTAAGAAAATTTTAAAAATCTCGTCCCATCTCGTTCTCGTGAACCCAGTCTCGTGTCTCGTCTCGTGGGATAAGTGTCTCGTCACACCCCTAAGTATTGGTGTTGATTAAATCACAGCCATGCCCACAGGGTTTCCTTGCTATATGAGGTGTTTTTTTTTGTTTTTTCTTTAGCTTGTTGCTTCCTTTCAATTAACATAGTTTATGTGTATATTGATATCTAGAATGCAGGGTGGGCTGTGTCAGATTTACAGAATTCAATTTAATGCACCAATGAGACTGCTTATTTTTAAACTGGCATTTTGAAGATGCATGAAACTTTTGTTGATAAGCAGACATCTTAACAGCCAAATTCTGGCCAATATATCAGTCTTTCAATATATCAGTCTTTCAAATGTTTTTCTTCTTAAGTTGTTAACAGTTGTTTTCGTCTGCCCTTGTGTTATCTGATCTGAATTTGGTTCGTTTCTTGGTCTCTGCTAACAGACAAACAGCAAAGCATTCACTGCCAAAACATCCTGTGTGAGGCGGCGATACAGCGAGTTTGTGTGGTTGAAGAAAAAACTGCAAAAGAATGCTGGTCTGGTGTAAGTTCCTTTGCACAAACAAATGACTGCATAGCTATATATGTCTCAGCCAATGAGTGAAAACTTTTGCACAGAATAAAGATGTGTACATTTTTCTAATTTTGCCTAAATATCATATTTATTTTCATTTAGTACTGCCCTTCAGAAGCTACAGAAAATACATGTTTCCCAGAAGACAAAATGCGCTAAATTTACCCTGATTTTCAAATTCCAAAAGTTTTCACCCCCCTGGCTCTTAATGCATTGTGTTTTTTTCTGAAGCATCAGTGAGTGTTTGAACCTTCTGTAATAGTTGCATATGAGTCCCTCAGTTGGTCTCAGTGTGAAAAGATGGATCTCAAAATCATAGTCATTGTTGGAAAGGGTTTAAATACACAAAAATGCTGAAAAACCAAAGGATTTGTGGGAGCTGAAGGATTTTTCTAAAGAACAGTGGGCAGTTTAACTGTTCAGGACAAACAAGGGACTCATGAACAACTATCACTAAACAAAAAAAAATAAATTAACATTTTGCAGATTTTGTAAACATCTGCAAGGTGTATGTAAACTTTTAACCTTTAACTGTATGTATGTGTGTGTGTATATATATATATAAAATATACACATTTTCATAATTCTGATAATTTACTGCAAGCAATATTATCATATTCCATCATTTTTTTTTAATCTTTAAAGTTACCCATAATGCATCGCTTGCTGTATTTCCCACAGGCCTGTTCCTGATCTGCCCAAAAAGTCTTTATTCTCATTTATTAATGATGACTTCATTGAAAGGAGGAGAAAAGGTCTTCAGAGCTTCCTGGACAAGTCAGTTGAATTAAATATGAATTAAATATAGAATGTAAAATAGTACAGAAATATTCCGTTTAACACAGCGTTCCTGAAATTAACTGCTTTTGTCTTCCTATGCAGAGTGCTGCACATGACAGTATGCCTGTCAGATAGCCAGCTCCATCTTTTCCTGCAGACTCAGCTTCCTGTCAAGCACATTGAGGACTGTGTGCAGGGTCACACCCCTTACACTGTGACAGAAGCCATTCTGACTTATGCTTCCTCTAACCGTGGATGGGTGCAGGAGGAAGGGGCCGGAGCCCAAGAGTTATGGCCTACCCCTGTTCCATATGAATCCGTAGAGAGGTAAAAAACCGGTCACAAAAATGGAAATTCTGTCATTAATTCCTCACCTTCATGTCATTCCAAAACCGTAAGATCTTCGTTCATCTTCAGAACACAAATTAAGATATTTTTGATGAAATGAGAGCTTTTTGACCCTGCATAGACAGCAACGTTCAAGGCCCTGAAAGGTAGTAAGGACATCGATAAAACAGTCCATGTGGCATCAGAGGTTCAACGTTAATTTTCTGAAGTTATGGGAATACTTTTTGTGCACAAAGAAAACAAAAATAACAGCTTTATTCAACAATTTCTTCTCTTCCGTGTCAGTCTTTAACACGCCTTCACAAGAGTACCATGCTTATTTTCTTCGCGCACAAAATAAAAGGGTCAGAAAGCTCTCGGATTTCATCAAAAATATCTTAACTTGTGTTCTGAAGATGAATGAAGGTCTTATGTAGGGCTGAGAGGTAAATCAATAACGATAATTATCGCGCAATATGAATTTTCTCGATAAATGATAAGAGTTCGATATAATGGTTATGCGGCAAAGGCGGAACAAAAGAGCGCTAGTCAAAGCGCACTACTCTGACCGTTTATCCGCTCGGATCAAAGTTCAAAGGGTGGCACAGCGCAAACTTACTTGAGCAGATGCGTTCACTCGCTGATGAGACTGTAAATAAACAGCACCAGTGTGAACCGCTTAAATTCAGTGAAGAACACAATTGACTCGATTTAAGGCCAGATGAAACGGCGCTGACAAACAGGAGAAACACTGTGCGCAACGATACAGTCAGAAGGCTTTTTAACCTACAAATCGCCATTATTTACCATAGATTTACTGTAGTAGCACTAACTGCACAGTGGTATTATGTCAGAAATGTAGGTATATTTGTGTCAAATTAATGTAGACATGTATTAAATGCAGTATAATTACAGTTTTTTGTAAATAAGCTATAGCATTTATGCATTTTATACTATATGTATTTAGACTACTGTTTTTCATACAAATACCTAGGAACCATATTACATTTTTACCATGGTATTGAGGTGCTGATATTTATGGTTTTAACTGTTATCATGATCTATGGATGATACTATGAAAGAGCAATGGTTAATAAAAAAAAAAAACTCAGAGTCAGAATAATTACATTTCACCATATAAAAATTAGGTTGCTACAATTTTTACAGATATTACTGACTTTGATAATGAACATAAATCTACATCTGCATCTTAACGCAAGCTACTATCAAATGTGTATTTCTAAGAGACATTTTTTTTTTTTTTTTTTAAATATTAATTAGTATTATTAATATTACCAGGCAACAGAAACCTGTTTCTTGATTTGAAACAATATTACTCATTAAAATGAGAAACTAAGAAATGATTTTTCTATTAAGATACTTATTTTAAGGATAAATGACTGGGAAAAATAGTGAAAAATTAAAAAAACATGAAGCGTTTGTCATGTGCTGACCATAAAGAATAGTTTAAAGCCGCATTTAACCGTGTGGTTTTTACAACTTTCACACTGTAGCAAAAATCTGCCTTTAAACTTCAAAGAAATCAATATTTGACATTTATCGTGATCATTTTTTGGCCATATCGCCCAGCCCTAGTCTTAGGTTTGGAATGACATGAGGGTGAGTAATTAATGACAAAATTTTCAATTTTAGGTGAGTTAACCCTTTAACCCTTACCTTCTCCTTATAATATAAATCTCTTTACAGCCCTGCTCCTCACCTTCCTTCATTACAAAGTCCAGGAGCCACATTCAGTGGACCTCTGAACGAACTTACAGATGTTTCAGACTCAGAGTCGAGGCCGAGTGATGGAGAACAGACTGGACTTGACTTAAACCAGGGAACTGGCCATGAGCAGCTGCCTCAAGAGGAAGAAAGTTACATTAAACTAGTAGTTGAAGTCCACCCGAACCTTGTTGTTTCTGTAGAAACTGAGGAAGACGATGGAAACTTTGGCTCAGAAGCAACACAAAGGCTTGATAAGGATACCAAAGATCTACAAGACTATGATTATGAATATCGTGCTCCACAGACAGAAGACAAGCTTCAGCAAGGAGAAACAAGCAATGAAGAAGAAACATCTGTTGGCGAAGATGCAGTTGATGTTTCCTCAGTAAATGATAAGACTCTTGATGATATCAATGAAGAGAAGGGAAGTCAAGATGTTAAACTTGAACAGGATGGCACTGCAAGACAAACCCCTGATAAGATCCTTCAGGAAGAAGATCTAGAAATAAGGATCCGAAATAATGAAGTTCATATGGATCTCAATGGCGTCAATGCTGAGAAGGTACTTGAAAACACAGAGGTTGCACTCCATGATGCTTGTGAGGAAAATCCGTTAGATGATAAAGATGAAGATAAAGCTGAGATACCAGAGGAACCTGCAACTCAGGAGAATGGAGTCAGTGATGAAGACATTGCTGTTCAGGAAGAGCCTATGAATGAGAATGAGGTGCATGTTGGGCAAGTGAACAAGCTCAATGCAAAACGTCTTCAGCCTGGCAGTGCCATTTTGATACTTGAGGGAAATGAGGAAGCGATGAGCACGCAAACCATGACTGTCAGTAACCACAATGCTGATAATACTGATGTCAACACGCTTGTTTTACAAGCGTTAGAGATTGATTCAATGCAATGTCACGAAATGGACAGTCATACAATCATCACTTCCCATCAACCGGATACTAATTTCCAAAGTTAGATTGGACACTTCAGCTCTTTCCCAATCAACATCCAAGCCGTTTTTCTACTGTGATTTCAAAATGAGTGCATGTAACTGTAAAGGGAAGAACACATCTCTACTTTTTCTGCATTGATCCACTGTTGACGTGTTCAGTTTACAGAAGATACACTGAATGATTAGACCAGGCCGTAGTTTTTCCCTACAAACAATGTGAACAAACAGAGATAATGCACTGACAAATGTTCCATTTTGGATTGTGAGCAAATTGCACAAGCAGTGAATAGTTATGAATCCATTGTAGTGGGCGAGAATAAGCAGAAGCAGTGCGGATCACTATAACACCTTGATTTTAATTTTCACAATTCTTAACCGAATGTTTCTGTATGATTTTTAGCAACAGGAATTACCCAATGACATGTTGCTAGTCTATTTTAGCATTTTAAAAACCCGTTTTTAACTGACTTGTCACTTTCTAAGGCACTTCCTATTTTTTTTTTTTTTCCTCCCAACTGTAAAAACGTGTTGCACTCACATGTTCGCTTTACTGGATCGTTGGCTAATTTAATGGGATAGTTCACTCCAAAATGAAATTCCGTCAACATCTATTCACCCTCACGTTCTTCCAAACCTGAGTAGATGATGAGTTTTTATTTTGGGGTGAACAATCCTTTTAATATAATTCAATTGGTATATTTAGTATCAGTGTGACTGTTAAGAGTAATAATTTTTAACATTTTAAATTTTTTTTAAAAGTATTTCTTTAGTTTCCTTGTACTTTATTTATGGTCAAAACACTAATTTCCATACAGAAGGTTTATGAGCTATGGAAAATAACCTGAATTTGTAAGACAGTGCACATGAATGAATAATAACATATTTTATTTTCCCCATCCCGATTTAATGTTGCACCAGGTCAAGTAAGCTGCTTGTTGACTGTTCTTCTATATTCTGCTGTGATGTTGTGTTACAGTGGCTGCTTGTAATACTAATATGGGAACAGAAACATACTCAAAAGGGAATTGCTTGTTAATTAACAGTAAAGGGTACTTCTTTATTTTCTTAGACAAGGTGATCTCTTATCACACAGGTGTTATTTTTTTCAAAATTAGCACAGTAGGACAATTATGAACGCACATTTAAAGCATCCTTGATTATTTTTTTTTAGTTGTTTTTAAAGGATTTAAGTTAAGGTTACATTTTTAACAGTAAGTTGGGAAGAGTATAAGAACGTCTCGCTTGGCTCCATTTTTATGTTCATTTGAAAGAGCCTACATTGTACATGAGTGCCAGAGCAGGTGTTTGTCACTGTATGTATGTTTGGACTCACCGACGTGCTTACTAACAGTAAACCAATAAAGAAAAAGCGGTTGAAATGAAACTCGGTGTCCACTGATTCACCTGAGAGAACATGGTGGAAACCATGAGTGCGTTGAATATACCAGGAAATACTGAGCAAATAAAATAAAAATGGCATTGGACAGTTTGCACATGGGAGCAGCCAATGGAAATTAGACTAAATCCAAAACTGCATTTTAAAATTAGTTATGTAATATTTATGTTGAAAATTAAATCATTCTCAGTGATGACCTGTCCAGCTCAATCTAAGCAGCTGATTCCTAAGCCATCTTCAAGAAATGGCTAAAAATGCATCTTTGCAAAAAAACTTGACCCTTTAACACTTGCACACTATTTCGATTTTATCTACTTGTTTTCTTTTTATTTACGAAAAACTTGACCCTCTAACACTTGCACACTCTATTTCTATTCTGACTACTTGTTTTCTTTTTTAATTAAAAAACTTGATCTTTCAACACTAGCACTCTGTTCTGTTTCTAT
Source organism: Cirrhinus mrigala (assembly GCA_036247105.1). Lineage (NCBI taxonomy): Eukaryota > Metazoa > Chordata > Actinopteri > Cypriniformes > Cyprinidae > Cirrhinus > Cirrhinus mrigala. The sequence goes on from CM070018.1 coordinate 18,516,505, forward strand.
TCTATTTGTTTTCTTTTTATTTATTAAAAAACTTGACCCTCTAACACTTGCACGCTCTATTTCTATTTTATCTACTTATTTTCATTTTATGAAAAAAACTTGACCCTCTAACACTTGAATTCTATTCTATTTCTATTCTTACTTCTTGTTTTCTTTTATTTATTAAAAAACTTGACCCTCTAACACATGTAATCTATTGTTTCTATTTTATCTACTTCTTTTTTTATTTATTAAAAAACCTGACCCTCTAACACTTGCACTCTATTCTATTTCTATTTCTATTCTAACTACTTGTTTTCTTTTTATTAAAAAAACTTGACTTTCTAACACTTGCACGCTTTTCTATTTTTTATTTACTAGTTTTCTTTTTATTTGTAAAAAACTTGACCCTCTAACACTTCCACGCTCTATTTCTATTTTATCTACTTATTTTTATTTTATGAAAAAAAAACTTGAACCTCTAACACTTGAACTCCATTCTATTTTTATTAAAATAACTTGACCCTCTAACACTAGCGCACTCTGTTCTATTTCTATTCTTACTATGTTTTCTTTTATTAAAAAAACTTGACACTCTAACACTTGCACTCTATTCTATTTCTATTTTATCTACTAGTTTTCTTATTAATAAAAAACTTGACCCTCTAACACTTGCACACTCTATTTCTATTCTGTTTTTATTAAAAAAACTTAATCTTTCAACACAAGCACTGTTCTATTTCTATTATAACTGTTTTCTTTTTATTAAAAAACTTGATCCTCTAACACTTGCACTCTATTCTATTTCTATTCTAACTACTTGTCTTCTTTTTATTTATTAAAAAACTTGACGCTTTTAACACTTGCACTCTATTCTGTTTCTATTTTATCTATTTGTTTTTTTTATGAAAACTTGACCCTATAACACTTGCACACTCTATTCTATTTCTGTTCTTACTACTTTTCTTTTATTAAAAAAACTTGACCCTCTAACATTTGCACTCTATTCTATTTCTATTTTATCTACTAGTTTTCTTTTTATTTATAAAAAACCTTGACCCTCTAACACTTGCACACTCTATTCTATTTCTGTTCTAACTGTTTTTATTAAAAAACGTAATCTTTTAACACTAGCACTCTGTTCTATTTCTATTATAACTATTTGTTTTCTTTTTATTAAAAAACTTGATCCTCTAACACTTGCACTCTATTCTATTTCTATTTTATCTATTTGTTTTTTTATTTATGAAAACTTGACCCTATAACACTTGCCCTCTCTGTTCTATTTCTATTTTATCTGTTTTCTTTTTATTTATTAAAAAACGTGACTCTCTAACACTTGCACACTTTATTCTATTTCTATTCTTACTACTTGTTTTCTTTTTATGAAAAAACTTGACCCTCTAACACTTGCACACTCTATTCTATTTCTATTCCAATGATTTTTTTTTGAAAACTTGATCTTTCAACACTAGCACTCTCTGTTCCATTTCTATAACTATTTGTTTTCTTTTTATTAAAAAACTTGATCCTCTAACACTTGCACTCTGTTATATTTCTATTCTAACTACTTGTCGTCTTTTTATTAAAAAACCGACCCCCTAACACTTGCACACTTTATTCTATTTCTATTTTATCTACTTGTTTTCTTTTTATGAAAAAACTTGACCTTCTAACACTTTCACTCTATTCTATTTCTATTCTAACTACTTGTTTTCTTTTTATTTATGAGAAAACTTGACCCTCTAACACTTGCACTTTATCCTATTTCTATTCTAACTACTTGTTTTCTTTTTATTTATTAAAAAACTTGATCCTCTAACACTTGGACTCTATTGTATTTGTTTTCCTTTTATTTATTCAAAAAACTTGACACTCTAACACTTGCACGCTCTATTTCTATTGTATCTACCCCCCAAAAAAACTTGACCCACTAGCTATTTCTATTCTTACTACTTGTTTTCTTTTTATTTATTAAAAAAAAATAACTTCACCCTCTAACACTTGCACACTCTATTCTATTTCTATTGTATGTCCTTGTTTTCTTTTTATTCATTTAAAAAAAACTTGCTACTCTGCGTACTCTGTGTACATGTACTCTGTTAGACTAACTGGGACTTGTCACAGCATGTACATACTGTTGCTCTTTTGCTGGTTTTGATTGCTTCTGTTGTCCTCATTTGTAAATTCCTTCAGATAAAACTGTCTGCTAAGTGACTACATGTAAATTGTAAATTGAATTGGATATAGTAATCTGTCATTTTATTTCAGAAACATTGCTAGACTTATGTCCTTTTGTCAGAAATGCTGGTAATATAATTAATGATCATTGGTGTTAAATTTTTTTTGGTAATTTTTACAATATATTGTTTTCAAAATAATTAACAAAACACAATAATCAATTTCTTATTTATTAATCCAATAATAAGTTATGCAGTCACAGTTATGGCAACAGTATTACCACAAGATGGAGACATGGTATCAGACTAGAGAAAGGGAATGTCAATTGTTCTGCTATTTATACTTTATTTGTATCTCATACAATAATATTTAGAATTGTCTAAAATATGTACTCCCTAAATATAAAAGCATATATAAAATTAAAGATGTTTTTTCCCAAAATAAAGTAACTATTAAAAGTCATTTTTATTTCTACTGTACAACTACTTGGTATTTGTTTACAATGTATTTTTATACCCACTTACAGTAATGTAAGATGCACAAAACTGATTTTTAAGATAATTTCTTAATGCTAAAAAAACAGAACTGTCAAAAGAATGGAACAGTTATAATCTCATAAAAATATAAAGATCAGTAACTGTGATTACCCCCCTTACAACGCCTGGTCTAGCTCATAATGAAACCGCAAAATAGTAATGTACTGCAACATCTTGGAATCTATAGTTTCCCGTTACACAGTCTTAGCTTTACACATAAACAACATAACATTTTAGTAATCTAGTGTGGTTTTCTGGGACACTGCATTCAGTATTTGAACTATGCTCTTCCCAATGTAGGAAAAAACAGTGCTTTCAATATGTCGATGTGATCTAACCCATTGACAAACAGTGCTGAGTTCAAGGCTGAGCCGCCTGACCTCATTTTAAACGGTGACATCGGCAGGCGGGGTTGTGTGGCTGGCAGCAGGGGACTGCAGCCGGAATCACGGTGTAGTCGGCCGATGATATCTTATCTGTGGCGATGTCCCATAGCAGAGCCTCCCTCTCTCTCTCCACTTCCTTCAGGACAGATCTGTACTCCTCACTCTCAGTGTTCAAAGGGGTCTCCTCTGCCTCGTCCTGTGCGAGGTCAAATATCAGAGGGGGGTCGTGATACTGCGGTTGTCCACTTTCTCCACCGCATGCCACTGATCCACCTGAGAGAGCACATCACAACCATTATACCAACCAATACTAGCATTTAAAATGCCATTGGACAGTTTATACATGAGAGCAGTCAATAAACTTTGGACTAAATGTTGCATTTCAAAATGTTAAATGTTAAAATAGTCGTGAAAAAACTGACAGGGAAGAGAAGAAATTGTTAAATAAAGTTATTTTTGTTTTCTTTGAGCACAAAAGGTATTCTCATAGCTTCATAACATTATGGTTGAACCACTGATGTCACATTGACTATTTTAATGATGTCCTTACTACCATCTGGGCCTTAAACGTGGTAGTTGTGTTGCTGTCTACGGTCAGAAAAGCTCTCGGATTTCATAAAAAATATCTTCATTTGTGTTCCGAAGATGAACTAATGTCTTATGGGTTTGGAACGACATGAGGGTGAGTAATTAATGACAGAATTTTCATTTTTGGGTGAAGTATCTCTTTAAATAATGTTTTATACACAAATTAAATAGTTTCAAATATCTCTATTTATAAATTCATTATTAATTTACTGTTCCATTACGTTTAAACAAAAAATAATTCTTTTGATTTAGTCTATTGATTTGTCAATATAAAGAAAATTATATTTCCTAATTTATTATTTCACTAATACATTTTACTACATTTTTAAACATGAATTGAAAAAAAATTAATGTTCTATTTATTTATTAACTTTAAAAAATATGATTTATTAATTTGTTATTTACTGTTACATTTAACTACATTTTTAAACATGAATTAAATAAATCAATGATTTTGTAATGTAATTTTGATTTGTGTTTTTTGTATTTTATTCAGTAAACATCCAGTTATAAAAAATAAAAAGTGGCTTTTTAGTTTATTATTGAACTGCATGAATTAAAACATACTTTTAAACAAATTAAATCAACAGTTTAAAATATAACTAATTAAATAGTTTCAAATAAGTCTATGTATTTGTCGATTCAAAAAATTGTTAAAAGAATTAATACATTGATTCTTTCATTTTATTTTTACATGGAAATTAAATCCTCAATAAACTAAAATAAGTCTAATGATTAGTTTTTCTCTCTCTCTCTCTCTCTCTCTATATATAGTTTTATTCTTTAATCAGTACACTGATTCTTTCATTTTATTTTTAAGTGGAAATTACATCCTCAATAAACTAAAATAAGTCTATTTATTTGTCAATTCAAAAATTATATATTTACAGTTTTCTTCTTCAATTAAAAAACTGATTCTTTCATTTTATTTTTAACTGTAAATTAAGTCCTAAGTCCTAAATTAAGTTTATTTATTTGTCAGTTCAAAAAAATATTTATTATCAGATTTATTCTTGAATTCATTCTTTCATTTTATTTTTAATTGGAAATTAAGTCCTCAATAAATTTAAATAAGTCTATTTATTTGTCAGTTAAAAAATATATTTATTTAGTTTTATTTATTAATCAATACATTGATTCTTTCATTTTACTTTAAGTGGAAATTAAGTCCTCAATAATCTAAAATGTCTATTTATTTGTCAGTTCCAAAAATTATATATTTACAGTTTTCTTCTTGAATTAAAAAAACAATTCTTTCATTTTATATTTAACTTTATTTAAGCCCTCAATAAACTAACTCTATTTGTCAATTACATTTTTTTTTTTATGAAAATAACCGATCGTTTCGCTAGAAATGACCCTTCTTCCTTGGCTGGGATCGTTTACAACCGCATTTAAACTGCATTTTGGAAGTTCAAACTCGGGGCACCATATCAGTCCATTATATGGAGAAAAATGCTGGAATATTTTCCTTTAAAAAACAATTTCTTTACGACTGAAGAAAGACATGAACATCTTGGATGACAAGGGGGTGAGTACATTATACGTGAATCTTTGTTTTGGAAGTGGACTTCTCCTTTAAAACAAAACAACAGCACTGATATATTTTGAGATCAGTCAGTGCAAGATTCTTTCAGTTGAAACTACATTTTAGTCAAGGACTAGGCTTAAGCCTTGTCTGTGGAACTGGGGGTAAGTCTAGGTGGAAGTGGACGACCTGTGATGTAAAATGCCTTGTGATGTTTCAGCCTGACGGTTTGAAGGTCACCAAACTGTCCTGCAGCACCGCTGTTTGGATGCATGAGACTCTGAATACAGGAACAACAATTTACAGAAAGCCAGTCAGAGCACATTTCACGAATGTTTGTTTAGGTCAGTAAAGTGTTGTGTCATCCAAACACACTGTACCTTATGGCCTGCGTCAGAGTCGTTGAGCAGTATGTGAGTTATGTCAATGCCGTCATAGTGTCGATCTGACGGTGGTTTCACACCAGCCAGGGAGAGGATAGTTGGAAAGATATCCAGACCACTAAGGAGTTAAAGCCAGTCGTCATACAGTGAAAACAAAACAATCATGTTACACAATGTTCATAATTTTCCAGCACCTCAGCAGGGTGCTGCTGGTGCTGTTGGGTTTGATCTTCTTAGGCCATACGACCACTGTGGGAACTCTATGACCTCCTTCCCATGTGGTTGTCTTGGCTGAGCCGCCACCTGCTCGAAAGAATGAAAACAGACTATAACATGATAATTCAATTAGTGGGTTTGCTATCTGAAACAACTGAAGAGAAGTCATAAGCAAGCATGAAATCTGCATCCACAGAAAAAAAAACACTAAATATCTTCTATTTATGCCAGAAAATACAATTAATTTTCAATAAATAAGACTATACAGGTTCATTACCTCTGCTCGTCTGCCATCTTCCAACAAAAGGCCCAACATGACCAGCAAACTGGCACTTCTGCTCCCACGGGCCATTGTCACCTTAAAAAAATTGATGCATTGTATTGCTACTAAGCAATGTTTTTAATAAAACAGCTAAAACTTAGAGTGAAATACGTGTAAAATAACTCACCAGTGAACCATATCAATGTGTTTTCCAGCTGCTCAGTGCTGACCGCCTGCATGATTGTTCCCACCAAAGAGTCCATGTCACTGAGGCTGGCTGTGTAGGGGTCTTGTGTCGTAACGTTTAGGAAGGCGTTATGGAACAGCGGGACATGCATGTGCGCAAGAGCCACGTACAGTAGGAACGGCTGCTTTTTAGAAAAGCTAAACAGACAAATTAAAACAAAACATTTTATACCCAAATTGTACAGAAACAGAAGGATAAGTTTCCTTTATTCCTGTGATGCAAAGCTGAACTAGATGAGTAAAGTTTGAGAACAAACTTTAAGTTGGCTTGAGAAAGCCTAGCCTGAAAGTTTGAAGCACTTGTAAAAGTATGGAAGAAGCTAGCATGATCTAACACATTGCTTACATGATTTAACATGTTGCTAACATGTTTGCATTTTTATAGGCGGATTACAATGTTGTTAGCATGATTAGCATGTTGTTATCATTATTTGCAAGTTACTAGAATGTTGTTAGCATGGTTAGCAAGTTATTAGCATGTTTCTAGCCTGATTAGCATGTTGATAGCATGTTTCGCACATGATTAGCATGTTACTAGCATGTTTCTAATATGACTAACATGTTTCTAGCTTGTTGTTAACGTTTCTAACATGATAAGCATATTACTAGCATGTTGCTAGCACTTTTCTATCATGATTAGCATGTTGCTAGCATGTTGCTAGCAAGTTGCTAGCAAGATTAGCATGTTGCTAGTATGTTTCTAACATAACTAGCATGTTTTTAACATGATTAGCATGTTACTAGCATGATTAGCAAGTTACTAGCATGTTGTTAGCACGATTAGCATGTTGCTAGTATGTTTCTAACATGATTAGCATGTTACTAGCATGTTGCTATCACGATTAGCATGTTACTAACATGTTGTTAGCATTTTTCTAACATGATTAGCATGCTGTTACCATGACTAGCAAGTTACTAGCATGTTGCTAGCATGATTACCAAGGTAATAACATGTTATCATGATTAGCATGTTACTAGCACGTTGCTAGCACATTGCTAGCATGTTTCTATCATGATTAGCAAGTTTTTAGCATGATGTTAGCATAATTAGCATGTTGCTAGCATGATTAGCAAAGTTGCTAGCATGTTTCTAGCATTATTAGAAAAGTTGCTAGTATGTTTCTAGCATGATTAGCATGTCGTTAGCATGTTTCTGGCATGATTAGCAAAGTTGCTAGCATGTTTCTGGCATGGTTAGCAAAGTTACTAGCATGTTTCTAGCATTATTAGCAAAGTTGCTAACATGTTTCTAGCATGATTAGCATGTTGTTAGCATGTTTCTGTCATGATTAGCAAAGCTGCTAGCATGTTTCTAACATGATTAGCAAGTTGCTAGCATGTTTCTAACATGATTAGCAAACCTGCTAGCATGTTTCTGCCAAGATTAGCAAAGTTGCTAGCATGTTTCTGGCATGATTAGCATGTCATTAGCATGTTTCTGGCATGATTAACAAAGTTGCTAGCATGTTTCTAGCATGATTAGCAAGTTGCTAGCATGTTTCTAACATGATTAGCAAAGTTGCTAGCATGTTTCTGGCATGATTAGCATGTCGTTAGCATGTTTCTGGCATGATTAGCAAAGTTGCTAGCATGTTTCTAACACGATTAACAAGTTGCTAGCATGTTTCTAGCATGATTAGCAAGTTGCTAGCATGTTTCTAGCATGATTAGCAAAGTTGCTAGTATGTTTCTGGCATGATTAACAAAGTTGCTAGCATGTTTCTAGCATGATTAGCAAGTTGCTAACATGTTTCTGGCATGATTAGCAAAGTTGCTAGCATGTTTCTGGCATGATTAGCATGTCGTTAACATGTTTCTGGCATGATTAGCAAAGTTGCTAGCATGTTTCTAGCATGATTAGCAAGTTATTAGCATGATGTTAGCATGATTAGCATGTTGCTAGCATGTTTCTGACATGATTAGCAAAGTTGCTAGCATGTTGCTAGCATGATTTAGCTAGATATTAGAAATATTAGAGTGGAAGCTTAAATGAGTCTAAATTGATTTGAAATAGTACATAGAAGGGAAGCTTGGTTGAGCCTCAAGGGATTCTGGGAGTTTAGATTTGAATTTTGTCAGTTGGAGTTTGAAGAGTGTTGGCTCATTTGAACATTCCGTCAATGTAAGTCTATGGGATTTTTGGTGGCTTTGATAGTCTGGTTTACGAAAACGGTAAGCCGGATCAGTTAGAAAAGATATAGCACACCGAGTCAGACCAGCCTGAAGGTCTGAACCGAGTTTGGTGGTTCTAGCTTGAAAGCTCTAGGAGGAGATAGATACCGAAATTTGGCTCAGAAGAAGAAGAAGAAGAAGAATCTTAAATAGTAGATCAGTAAGTTGGCTTTCTCAAGCCAACTTAATAATCAGCAGCCATTACTTCAGTCTTGAGTGTCAGATGATCATTCAGAAATCATTCTGATATTTTTGTGGAAACGTGATACATTTTTTCAGGAGTCTTTGATGAAAAGAAATTTGAAAAGCATTTATTTTAGGTAGAAATCATTTGTTAAAGGGATAGTTCACCCAAAAATGAAAATTCTGTCATTAGTTACTCACCCTCATATCGTTCCAAATTCATAAGACCTTTGTTCATCTTCAGAAAACAAATTCAAATGGTCTGATGTAATCCAAGAGCTTTCTGACCCTGGTTAGAGACAGCAACACAACTGACAGGTTCAAGGCCCAAAAATGTAGTACGATCATCATTAAAATAGTCCATGTGACAACAATGGTTCAGCCTTAATTTTTTGAAGCTACGAGAATACTTTCTGTGCGCAAAGAAAACAAAAATAATGACTTTATTTTATGTCAGAGGCACCACATGCATACTGTCATGAACGTGCGAGTTGAAGACTGACACAGAAGAGAAGAAATGATTGAATAAAGTCATTATTTTTTCTTTGCGCACAAAATATATTGTCGTATTTAATACTATTTAATGATGTCCTTGCTACTTTTCTGGGCCTTGAAAGTGGCAGTTGAGTTGCTGTCAGGATCAGAAAGCTTTTGGATTTTATCAAAAATATATTTGTGTTTTGAATCAAAAAGGATGGATTTTTGAATCAAATGAAAAATACTGACAGCAAACTTTTGAACATTAGTGTATTGGTATCATCTGAAGTTGTACATTTAATTGTACATGCTCATTTACTCTGTTTACAGTTAGATTTAAATGCTCACTTACAGTTAATCTTTAAAAAAAAAAAAAAACAATACGTAAAATGCTAACACTGTTAAACTGCTCTTTAGCAAATCCCAAAATAAATATCCATATTTCATACAGTATTATAATGATGTGTTGCCTAAATTCACCTGTAAAATTCAAAACAATAGTTTGAATTTTTCAGTATTTTGTTTTTAATTTAGACAAAATAGTATAAAATATATAATAGTGTATAATATACAAAATAATATGTACTATTCTTATCTGCTATTTATTGGTTACTGGCCCTAACATGAAAATAATTTATTCTGGGTCAGAAATTAACTTTTGCATTAAGGGGCATTTTTTTTTTATATTTGTAAGGGCAATTTTTATAATCACCTTATTATTATTAAAAAAAAAAAAAAAAAAAAAAACATATGTTGTCTTTAATGTCAAATTCTTTTGATTTTAAATACTTTAAACTTGTTAATAACAATAGACTGTTTAAAATTGTATCTAAATTAAACATAAAAAAACAGGAGCTCATAGGGCTGCAATATTATGACAAAATCATTATTGTAAATTAATCCTCTTTATATTGTAATAATGATTATTAATATCAATATAGAAAAAAATATAAAATATTTTTGTTTAGTTTTTGGCATGTCACATTCTGGCTTCATAGACAAACATGTCGGTCTGTGACATTAGCCAAGTCTAGCAAAAGTTATGCAAAAACAACTGATATGATCACTGAAGATATTAAATTAATCTTTTATTTACATCATATCTGCACTGTGTTGTTTATGATAAGGGAATTCGTGAACAGCTCCTGCGTTTTTAGCGCAGACTAATCTACAGTACAGAGTGTAAAAGCAATCTGATACAGTGTGAGTGAATGTAAATGTAATTCTGCGAATTGACACTTTTCATTCATTTTAACGTTTCATTTTAATCACGACATCAGTAATACGCTGTTTAATTTTGCCCCTTTGTCTTAAATTTATGTTTCATTTTTGTTCATTTTGGTAGCAAGAAGCCCTAATTAATTTCCAAGCCTAAATGTATTGAATTTTAATGTCAATAAATTAACTATTAATTCAAACAGATTTATGAGAGGACTACAGTGCTACTGGCTTTGAAACTGTCACAGGTCTCAACTCTCTGTAAAAGTAGACAGCTGAAATGAGAAATAGATGAGACTTGGTTGCACACAGCCCAACAGATGATGATCTATCCTTAGACTGTGTCAAAGGCCAACACTGCAAGTTTGCCTGCCCAGTAAACTTGTTTACAGACTAGAGACCTTATATTGACTGATCAAAGTCCCCTGTGATTTCGCAAAACTGCTTTTATAATCCATTTTTAATCAGGTTTTTGGCTGCGCACTTAATACTGAACCTAAAACCTGTTTAATAACGGTAATAATAATATTAGTAGTACACAATTGTGCAATAGAAAGTAAGTTATTAGAAATACTATTATGGAAGTGAGTTGATATCAAATGTTGATATCAAAATCAGATAGTATAAAATCATATATAAAAGTGGTAAACAAACCTAGCTGTGAATATCTGCTTGACAGCTGCTGTGGCATATCTGTCTTTAAGGGTCCACGAGTCCAAGGGTTGTTCAATTATCGCCTCATTTTCAAACAGAGGTAATGCCACTTTAGTGTAGCATTCTTCATGTTTTCTGTTGAGTGAAGATTTTTCATATTTCAACATATTTGAGACATACAAAACCTCAAGTTATATGGCATCTGATATGTGTTTTGACTTTGAGCAACACAAACCTAGTAGTATACTGACTGCGGACACAGGGAGGGCAGCTGGGAAGGTCGAGACCTGGTTTGTCAGTGCAGCCCATATCATTACTATACGGAATACCAAAATAATAGTCAAAACCTGTAGTGTAAACACACAAAAGCAAGCATTTCGACATGAAACAGCTTCAAATAAATGTATAATGTGAGACAAAAATTACTATTTATATATTAAAATGTAACTTAATATGGACAGAATTAATTCTATGTTATGGATTTTACCTCTATGAACAGGATTGTAGGAACCATTGTGTCCAAGGTGCCATTTTCCTGTTTTAAAATCAATATAAGTGCGATAAATAATTGGCACTGAAATATTACGACATATTATAAGCTTGGGAGGCTTATTAGCTACCATGGGGATTATGCGAATGTGTTCATCAAGAGCTAATCACAGCAGAGTGTAAAGTTCATTGCTCTCAGTATGTTAATCGTGTTGTTCTCTGCATGTTCTTAGAGTTTCTGTGCTTACCAATAATGGCTGTGTAATAACCTGCATCATGCAGGAGCTGAGCAAACGTTGTCTCATTGAGTGGGAGTCCTCCGACTGATCCCACTGCAAAATTATGAGTGACCCCATTGCGCAACCCGTGTCTGCCGGTCAGGAGGGCAGCACGTGACGGTGAGCATGTGGAGGCAGGAGAGTGGAAGTCTGTGAATCTGCAAATCAACAGACACAAGTGCCTATAATTAAACCTAATCATGCGCAAAACTGTCTGTAATGATATATAATGGCTATGATGATAATGCTACCTTTTGCCCTTCAGCATTAATGAGTCCAGCCAGGGTGTTGGTGTGGAGTTGTCAGGCCGGTTCACCCAGAGGTCGCCCCATCCAATATCATCAGCTAGGATAACGATGAAATTGGGTCGTTCCTTTTCACCAGTTTTGTCTTCCTTTTTAATATGGCTTTTGTTGTGATGAATCAGTCCAGAGAAAAGAAGCAGTAAATACAATCCAAACTGTGCCATTTTTATGCTAAATCTAAAAAAAGACATTTAAATTAAGATTTATTTGACACAGAATTAAAAAACACTGATTGCTACTTAACATACTCAGATAAAGGTAAAAACAACTATAATTATCACAAAAAAAAATCATTTTGATTAAAAACAAAATCAGCATGACTTAAAAAAAAAAAAAAAAAAAAAAAAAACAGGCCTATCAGGGGTCTCCATCGGGGTTATTATAGTTAACTAAAATAAAGCTATTAAAAAAAAAACATTTGTTACTTGAAAAAAAATAAATTAATTTAAATTAATTTAAATAAAATATTTTTAAAAAAGCGTTCTCATTTTCTAATTTTGTTTAATTTGTACTAATATATATATATATATATATATATATGGAAGCCCGGTTCCGCCTGTTTTCCGAAAAAAAAATAAGAAAAGGTAATGGCAACTTTTTTTCTCACAATTTTGAGAAAATAGTCAGAATTTCAAGATTTAAACTCGCAATTCAGAGAAATAAAGTCGCAAATATGAGAAGTCGCAATTCTTTTCTCGCAATTGCAAGAATTGCTTTGTATTTCACAATGAGGTTTTTTTCTCGAAATTTTGAGAAAATAGTCAGAATTGCAAAATTTAAACTCGCAATTCTGAAAAATAAAGTCACAATTATGAGAAATCGCGATAAAAAAAAAGGTCAGAATTGTATCTCTTTTGAGAAAGTCAATTTTGAGATATAAGGTCGCAATTGCAAAAAAAAAAAAAGTCAGAATTACATGATATTAACTTGCAATTGCAAGAAAAAACTCATAATTGTGAAATACAAAGTAATTCTGACTTTTTTCTGACAAGAATTGTGACTTCTCAGAATTGTGAGTTTATTTCTCAGAATAGCGAGTTAAAATCTCACAATTCTGACTTTTTTCTCAAAATTTCGAGTTTATATCTTGAAATTCGGACTCTTCTCAAAATTGCAAGTTTATATCTTGAAATTCTGACTTTATTTCTCAAAATTCTAAGTTTATATTTCGCTATTCTCACTATATCTCGCAAGTGCGAGTGTACATCTTTTTTCTTAGAATTGTGAAATAAACTTGTTGCGAGAAAAAAGTCAGATTTGCCAGATATAAAATTGTATTTGTGAAGACTAAGAAAAAAGTCAATTGCAAATTAACTCAAAAACGTCAAAAATAAGTGATATTCTCATGATATTCTCGCAATTGTGAGATATACTCAATTGCATTTTAAAAGTCAATTTCGAGATATAAAGTTGCAATTGCGAGAAAAAAGTCAGAATTGTGATATTAACTCGCAATTGCTGCGACTTCTCAGAATTGTGACTTTATTTCTCAGAATTGCGACTTTAAATCTCACAAATCTGACTTTTTTCTCAAAATTGAGTTTATATCTTGAAATTTTGACTATTTCTCAGAATTGCAAGCTTATATCTTGATATTTTAAATTTATAACTCACAAATGCATGTTTATACCTTGCAAATCCGAAAAAAAAGTCAGAATTGTAAGACGTACATTCGCAATTGCGAGAAAAAATAGTCAGAATTGTGAAATAAAAAGTCCCAATTGTTTTATTTTATTTTTATTCAGTGGCGAAAACGGGCTTCCATAAATATAACTAAAACCAAAACTGAAATAAAAAAATCTTGTCTTGATGAAGAATTACATAAATGTACTTAAATAATGATATTATCCATAATGATCAGTCAAACTGACAGTATGCTATAATCAGGAACAAAAGACTATCTGAGGTTGCAGTTTTCCATAACATAACATAACGTCCTTTGGAGAGCCTATTCACTGCTAGGTTTGAGCAGGTCTTTCTGACTATTATGTAACAATTTTTACCTAATGCCCCAGTCTGTTTAAAAGATTCAGTACAGTCACTCCTGCAGCTCCCACTTCACACTATGGTGGGGGAGCAGAGACAGCATGTTCCTTTGACATTCCAGCTCAGGGGAAATGGGGGGTTGCTGGTGTGGCCTTTCATTCAACATTGACTGAAAACCAATCCTCAACTTACTCAACAGCTGTAACCTCCCACCACAGAGGAGCTCAGTGTATGAGACAGTAGAAGCAGCACCACATGGACTCTAGGCAGTTGACACACCGCAGTACAACAGTGGAGTAACAACATTCCCCTCACTCACAGGAACAGGTAAACCTTTTTTGTTTGTTTGTTTGTTTTTTAAGTTCTGACTGCTCAGTGTTACAAATATCAGTGGTTAAGTGTCTACTAGTACTGAAAGTCTTAAACAATTGACATGGGTCAGGTAGGGCGGCAAAACTGCATGCACACACATTTATAAGTATACAAGAAAAAACACACGTTTATATTTGTATAGAAACGACCACGTGGCAAGAAGCTGAGAAAACACGTTCATATGGGAATCGTGATGGAGCAGGTGGTGCGAGATGTTAGAAAAAAAAACTATATATATATATATGCTGACTCACCTTACTTTTGATAAGGTACAAAGCGATTTAGAACAAAAAAAAACGTTTTCAAATATAAACAAACATTTTTAATTAAACTAAACTTGAATGAATGAATGTTTATTTGTGACACTTACATTACGTCACACGTGCTGTTAAAGATGCTATGAGGAGTTAAAGCAGTAACATTTTTGAGGAGCCTACGTTTTGTAGTTATATGATAGAAATGGAGCTATTCTAAAATAATGTTAGCTGTCGCTGTTCTAACACTGGGAAAGACTGAGATGAAATTTAAGATTGTCTTCAGATTCGAAAGCATAGCATTTAAAACATGCTATATTATGACTCATCATAAAATTATGAGATTGAGTACCCCTCACCTAATGCCGAGCGATGATTTCAATCAATGAAAGTATTTCAATCGTAGTCCTGCGCATCAGTTTGTTGACACTCGTGTTCCGCCGCCCCTTGTGTGACGTAACATCCCACTGGTAACGCCCCTTGCGCTGTATTTGTTACGTTGGGTCAGTGTTTTTTTTTTTTTTTACCTACCTAGGAAACATTTCTAATTTTCTTTAAAGTTTAGTCAGTTATATAAATATTATAACATAATTTGATAATGTCTTAAATATGATGCATTTATTTCAGCTTTACTCACAAAATATTCAGATAAACAGAAATCTGTCCCAAAACCTGATGGTTTAACTAATTTATTAGCTAATATCGCTGGTGTTTGACATTTGAATATAGTTGTTAATTGAAGATTAACAACTATATTGAAGACTGAAGACTAAAGACTGGAGTAATGGCTGCTGAAAACTTTTTATTTTTTTAAATTATTAACTATGTACACTACATTTTTGGACAGTGAGATTTTTTTAATGTTTTTCAAAAAAGTCTCTTCTACTCACCAAGCCTGCATTTATTTGATCCAAAGAACAGCAAAAATGTAAAATATATAAAATAACTGTTTTCTATTTGAATATATTTTAAAATGAAATTTATTCCTTTGATTTCAAAGCTGAATTTCAGCATCATTACTCCAGTCACATGATCCTTCAGAAATCATTGTAATTTTCTGATTTGTTGCTCAAACAACATTTATGATGTTGAAAACAGCTAAAATTTTTTTTTTTTTAGGTTTCTTTGATGAATAGAAAGTTCAGAAGAACAGCATTTATCTGAAATAGAAATCTTTTGTAACATTATAAATGTTTTTATTTGCTTATTCACTCACTATAGCTTACCTTTATCTTACCTTATCTTTGTCACATTTATAGGTCGCAGGTCAAAATGGCACAGTGGATTTTCCAAATGAAAGGTTGCCTTGGCTCTAAAGTGTACTCAGAGGTCCCAGATGGTGGTTGGGGTTGGATTGTGGCTGTGGCCTTTTTCTTGGTGGAGATGTTTACTTATGGGGTTATCAAAAGTTTTGGGATTTTTCTAAAGGACCTAATGAGTGACTTTGGCGAGAGCAACAGTCGAGTATCGTGGATCATTTCAATATGTGTCTTTGTTATGACTTTCACAGGTACGTTTTGTAACTGTTACTTTAAATTTTGAAACTTTAAAAAATAACACAGGTTCATTTCTGTAAGTTTGCCATCTATGTCTATGTCCCTTCAGCTCCTTTATCATCAGTGCTGAGTAATAGGTTTGGCTTCCAGCCAGTTGTGATGCTTGGAGGATTTCTCATATCTCTGGGCACAGTCTCAACAGCATTTACCAGGTCCATCAATCAGATGTACCTCACTATGGGGATTGTGACAGGTATGTAAAGCCTTGCTCTATACATACACAACTGTTCAAACATTTAGGTAAGTAAGTTTTTAAAGAAATTCGTATTTCATTCAGCAAAGATGCATTAAATAAATGAAAAATGACAGTAAATACATTTACAATGTTTCTATTTGTCAAAGGATCATGGAAAAACAAAATAGTATCCATAAAAATATTAAGCAGTACAGCTATTTTCAACACTGATAACAATAGGAAATTTAATTTGAGCACTATAGATCATATTAGAATGATTTCTGATAGATCGTGTGACACTGAAGACTGGAGTAATGGGTGCTGAAAATTCAGCTTTGCATCACAGAAATAAATTACATTTTTAAATATATTGAAGTAGAAAATAGTTATTTTAAATTTTAATAATACTTAATATTATTGTTTGTACTGTATTTTTATCAAATAAATGGTGAGCATAAGATACTTATTTCAAAAACATTTCAAAAGTCTTACCAACCTTACTAAAAACATAAATTAATTGTTAGAGGGCGAGAAGAGAAATTTATGCAGAGGAATTATAATATATGTATAGGTCTGAAACATTGGAACCTTTTTCCTTCTTTGTGAATTTATTACACTGCCGTTCAAAGGTTTGTTTTTTAAAGTCGTCTCTTATGCTCATTAAAGTTCCATTTATTGGATTAAAAAAATACAGTAATATTATGAAATATTATTGCAATTTAAAATAAAATATTTATATTTTGCTATTTTAATATACTTTAAAGTGTAATTTATTTCTGTGATTCAAAGCTGAATTTTCATCAGCCATTACTCCAGTTTTCAGTGTCACACAATCCTTCAGATATCATTATGCTGATTTATTATCAATGTTGGAAACAGTTGTGCTGCTTAATATTTTTTGGAACCTTTGATACTTTTTTCAGGATTCTTTGGTGAATAAAAAGTTAAAAAGAACAGTCTTTTTTAACAATATAAGTCTTGACTATCACTTTTTATCAATTTAACACATGAATAAAAGTATTAATTTATTTCAAATGAAGGAAAAAAAAATTACTGACCCCAAACTTCAAACGGTAGTGTATTTTGTTACAAAAGATTTCTATTTTAAATAAATGCTGTTCTTTTTAACATCTTATTTATCAAAGAATCTTGAAAAAAGTATCACAGCCCTGTTGAAAAAAACAGCATATGCTGGTTAGGTAGGTTTTGATGCTGGTTTATGCTGGCTCTTTGCTGGTCCTTAGCTGGTTTAAGCTAAGGACCAGCATAAATCAGCAAAGGACCAGCATAAACCAGCTAAGGACCAGCATAAACCAGCTAAGGACCAGTATAAACCAGCTAAAACCAGCATCCCAGCGTCAAAGCCTACCTAACCATCATATGCTGTTTTTTTTCAACAGGGAGGTTCCAAAAAAAATAGCATCCAAAGCAGCAACTGTTTCCAACACTGATAATAAATCAGCATATTAGAATGATTTCTGAAGGATCATGTGACACTAAAGACTACATGATGCTGAGAATTCAGCTTGCATCACAGAAATAAATTCTATTAAAATAGAATTAAAATATTATATTAAAATAGAAAACCATTCTTTTAAATTGCAATAATACTTCACACTATTACATTTTTTTTCTGTATTTTTAATCAAATAAATGCAGCCTTGATGAACAAATGTTTTCTTTACAAAACATTAAAAATCATTCTGATCCCAAACTTTTGACTGGCGATGTATATTATGTTAATATCTGTTAAGATGTTCATACTCGACAAGTAAAATAGCTAAACTGGCTCCAGGATTTTCTGTATATATAGACATTTTACAATTAAAACTAATAATGTATGTTATATTGAAAAGTGTGATTTACTAGCTAAAGCAAAACCAATATGAACAAAGCATCTAATGATTTTCAGATGTCCTTTCTTTTTTGTAGGACTGGGTTACTGTCTGACATTTCTGCCAACCATCACAATCTTGTCCCAGTACTTCAGCAGGCGTCGTTCTGTGGTCACAGCCATGGCCTCCACTGGAGAGTCATTTGCTATATTTGCTTTTGCTCCAGGTGAGGACAGACATGCTCATCTGCAATGTAATATCATCACATATTATGTGTCATTACTGTAGTCAAACATATTGCTTTCTTTTCTCTGCAGCCTTCACAGCTCTTAAGAACTATATTGGTTGGAGGTACACAATGGTGGTGATTGGAACATTACAGGGCATCATTATTATCTGTGGGGCTCTGCTTCGTCCCATAGTCATCAAACCAAAGACTTCTTCAACAGAAACTGAGCAGATCACATGCTCTCTTCCTGAAGAACAAATGGAAGGCTCTATGAGCTCTGAGAAGGAACAGAGAGAATTGGAACCACTTCAGATTCCTCCAAAACAGGACGTTTCAAGAAAAAATAAGCTCCTGGATTTGACTGTACTGAAAGAAGGCAGTTTCTTATGTTATTCAGCCTTTGGGCTTTTTGCAACACTGGGCTTTTTCGCTCCACAGCTGTATGTGGTGGAGCTCAGCGCTAGTTTGGGTACCGCAAGGGACAAGGCTGCCTATATGCTGTCAACAATGGCCATTGCTGAGATCTTTGGACGTCTCTCCATCGGATGGGTCCTGAGCTGGGGACGCATCAGGAAGATCTTCGTACTTCTTGGTTGTGTGTCACTGATGTGTCTAGTGCTGGTGTTGTTCACCGTGGTAAATGGCTTTTGGGGACTGGCGGTGTGTTGTGTGCTTTATGGCTTCTTACTTGGGAACATCGCATCCACGCACATCCCAATGTTGGCCGAGGACGATGTTGTAGGAATTCAGAGGATGCCTTTAGCTGTAGGCGTTTACGTCTGCATTCAGAGCTTTGCAGGACTGGCTGGTCCACCATTAGGAGGTAAGAAGATTTAAATGTTTTACATGACCATTCAAAGTTTTGGGGTCAGTAAATTAAAAATCTAAATGAGTGTTTTCTATTATGATAGACACTGCTCAAAAAAATAAGGGAAGACTTAAAGGAGTAGCTCCAGAACAAAAATTTACAGATAATTTACCTTATCATCCAAGATCATGTTCATGTCTTTCTTTCTTCAGTCGTAAAGAAATTATGTTTTTTGAGAAAAACATTTCAGGATTTCTCTCCATATAGTTGACTTCAGTGGTGCCCACAAGTTTGAATTTCCAAAATGCAGTTTAAATGCACCTTGAAAGAGCTCTAAACGATCCCAGCCCAAGAAGAAGTGACTTATCTAGTGAAACAATTGGTTATTTTCTAAAATAAATAACAATATATGACAATTTGTATACTTTTTATACTTTTTAACCTCAAATGTTTGTCTTGTCTTGCTCTTCCTGAACTCGAAAATGTCGAAAAACTCCCATCTCATTTTCTCCCTCAACTTCAAAATCGTCCTACATCACTGCAGAAGTACCGACCCAGTGTTTGCAAAGTGAACATGCAAAAAAGACCAAACACCCTTTACAAAAAAGGTAAAACAGGTAGGACGATTTAGAAGTTGGAGGAGAAAATGGGATGGGAGTTTTTTGACATACCCTAACTATCATGAACCAGAAAAAAACAAAGTTCAGGCAGACCTAGACAAGACAAGTGTTTGAGGTTAAAAATTATATAAATTGTATTTCTTTTTTAGAAAATAACCAAACGTTTCGCTAGATAAGACCCTTCTTCTTCGGCTGGGATTTAGAGCCCTTTGAAGCTGCATTTAAACTGCATTTTGGGAGTTCAAACTTGTTCTGTGTATGACATCAAAGAACCACGAGAGCAACCGAGTAGCACCCCAGAACGAGCTCACTGATGCCCTGATCTCATCAGGAGCATGCCTAAATGTTGTCGGCAGTGCATACAGGCATTTGGGGGCCATACACACTACTGACTTGCATTATGAGTTGCTTTAATGAAATTCATGAAAGTTTGTTCAGCCTGTAATTTCAATGTTTTACTTTTATATTTCATGCGATTTTAAATCCAGTCTGGGGTTGAAGATTTGGGTTTCAACTGACCATTGTCACCTAATTTTGTTCTCAACGAATTACACAATTTTGTTCATTGAGATCGAATGTAGATATGCATTTTTCAGGGCCGATGCCGATACTGATTATTACAGATCAAGCAGACCAATAACCAATATATATGTCTGGTGTAAAAATGAAAATTAATGTCAAAATTAAGAATTACAAGGGCTCTGACAAAAACTTCCTTTAAATGCTTTTAGATTATTTTATCAGCAAATTGGTTTTGAAAATGACTAATACCAAAAACCATAAAAATGCTTAATATCGGTACCGATATTCAGTCAGGCCGATAATCATCGAATATATAATTTAAGTCTTCCCTTAATTTTTTTTTGAGCAGTGTTTAAAAAAAAAGTCATTTATTTCTGTGATGACAAAGCTTAATTTTCACAAGCCAGTACTCAGTGTTGCATATTCCTTAAGAAATCATTATAGTACGTGACCGTGGACCACAAAACCAGTCATAATAGCACGGATATATTTGTATGGGTCAAAATTATCGATTTTTCTTTCATGCCAAAAATCATTAGGATATTAAGTAAAGGTCATGTTCCATGAAGATACTTAATTTTTGATGAGTAATATGCATTAGTAATACACAAAACCAGTCTTATGTTGCACGGGTGTATTTGCAGCAATAGCCAAAAATACATTGTATGGGTCAAATTTATCTATTTTTCTTTAAAAAAAAATCATTAGGATATTAAGTAAAGGTCATGTTCCATGAAGATATTTTGTAAATTTCCCACTATAAATATATCAAAACTTTTTGATTAGTAATATGCATTGCTAAGAACTTCATTTGGACAACTTTAAAGGTGATTTTTTGTCTTTTTAATTTATTTTAATTTTATTTTTTTTTTGCACCCTCAGATTCCAGATTTTTAAATAGTTGTATCTCGGCCATATTGTCCTTTCCTAACAAATCATACATCAACGGAAAGCTTATTTATTCAGCTTTCAGATGATTTATAAATATCAGTTTCGAGAAATTTACACTTACGACTGGTTTTGTGGTCCAGGGTCACATATGCATTGCTAAAAACGTCATTTGGACAACTTTAAAGGCTATTTCCTCAGTATTTTATTTATTTATTTATTTTGTACCCTCAGATTCCAGATTTTCAAATAGTTGTATCTCAGCCAAATACTGTATTGTATCCTATCCCAACAAACCATACATCAATGGGAAGCTTGTTTATTTAGCTTTCGGATGATGTATAAATCTCAGTTTCAAAAAATTGACCCTTATGACCCTAATGGTTTTGTGGTCCAGGGTCACATATGCTGTTTTGGTGCACAGGAAACATTTATTATTGTTATATGAAAACAGTTGTGCTGCTCATACCAGGAGTATATATTTTCAGGTTTCTTTGATGAATAGAAAGTTTGAAAACAGCATTTATTTAAAATAATGATCAACTTAATGTGCACTTATTTTCTTAAATAAAATCGTACCAAATTATTGAACAGTAGTGGATATAGAATGCAAAACTGCCTAAACAAGTAACTTACTGCATTTCCCTCTCAAATATTCTAGGTGTCCTTGTGGATGTTACACAAAATTACAGGGCTGCATTCTACTCCTGTGCTGCGGGAATGGGACTAGGTGCCATCTTCCTTGGGCTTGTGCGTCCAGCTAAGACAGGTCAACTGCGCTCAAAGAGGGACAATGAACAGAATAACTCTATAGTGGAGCAAGTATCCAAAGACAAACCAGAGGAATGTCTAGAAGTGGATAACCAAGACATTAAGTTTTGAAAAAAAAGACATCCTTTGCGAATTCAGCTGAATGTTAGGTACTATCAGACCTGTTAATAACATAGGAAACCTTTTATAACTGTATATAACATACATTATGATTCCTAATAATTGCTTAAAAGGTTAGTTAACCCAAAAATGAAAATTCTGTCATCTAAGCTGCACAAGAACCAATTAGAAATTACCAAAGTGCTATTAAGCTTCCTTTTACCATTTACAATTGAGTTGCTCTATGTATGTTATATGTGAATAAAATGAAAGTTTCATTGTTTTAGAAGTTGGAATGGCATGAGGGTGTGTAAATGATGACATAATTTTCATTTTTGGGTGAACTACCCCTTTAAGATTTGCACAATGCTGTTTATACACTAAAAATCACAGTGATTATAACACTTAAATTGTATTAGCAGTAGCTGTCATGAAAACTATTAGACTTGAAAAACACATTTCCTTGAATGTTTGTAATACTAAACACAGTGTTTTGTTGATTAGAATCCTAGATGCAAAAGAAACAAACATGATGTGTCACAGGAAACCACATTTTCATGGTTTTAGTGATTAGAGGCAAGGGGTGATTACCAGGCACTGATGGGCAAAGCAATGACCAAAGATAATGCTGAATTCAGCAACTAAGGTTAAACAAATGTTATAGAAAGGCTTAGAAAAAGATATTTGATACTTTTTTTTTTTTAAAGGAACCTTTTTAATATTTGCAAAAGAGCGATGGATTGCTCTTCAGTATTTTATATTCAGCTCTCCTCAGGTTACCCTTCAACTAGTATACTACAACATCTGTCTCCTGGATACTAAAACCAGGTAAACAACTTTATTAATGCAAATAGTGTCTGTTTAGAGTGTTGTTTAGTTTTCCGATACTCACAGCAGCGTTCTCAACTGTGGATTACATTTGCATCTCTATTATATAGAGATAACTGTGAATTCAATGATTTACAGAGCTCAGGTTGATGCAACTGTGAAATGAAGACAAAGGATTTCCAATGTAATGCAATGTCAAAGTGAAAGTGTCTTATAAGACTGCTTCATCACTTACCTCTGTAGTAAAACTATATTTGTTATTGTAATACTGCCAACATGACTTGAATTTTATAATGGAAAGGAATAATATTTGCTGTATGTTCAGTGGAATGTGAATATGTGGTCTTATGTTTCTGCACAATTGGCACAATTGTTATAATAATCTTTAAATCATACTGAAAAAAAAAAAAACATTTTTTAGACTGTCATGTTAAAAAAAAAAAAAAAAAATCACACAAAAAGTGAGAAATAAAACTTTGTTTTGTTTGATTCATATATCCATACAACCCAAAACCACTATTTACATACATGCTTAACTGTATTTTCTCAGCAGCTTTCTCACCAAATCGCTTTTTAAGAATGAGCATATAGCATGTCTCAACTTGCCTCGACATTGCTTGTAGGTAGCAAAAGGATCACACTGGCTGGCTCATGATTTTTCACCTTCCAATATGTGTATGCACTTACACAACCAGTGTTTGTACTCTTGGAAGGCTTGTGTGGGTTTTGAATGTTGCCTGATGCTGTCAGCTCCATCTTCAATCCAGTGCAGTAAAGCCTGTAGATGGTCAAATGTTTAGTTACATCGGTTAGCCGGTTCACCGCAGAGTGTTTCAAACAGTCATATCCACTGCTGTAAACAGTCAGTTATGACAGGGTGTGGTCTTACCTTGTATCTGTCGGCTATTTTGAATCCAATGGCAGACTGTAGTTTACGCAAACAGATGGGGCAGAGGTCAAGTGGTCGACGGTCAGACTCTTCTAAGTGATTGGAGCCTTGCATGACACAGTTTAGCCACTGGCAGTGTTTCACACCGAATATATGTCCAATCTCATGCGTCAGGGTCTACCAGGGATGAATGAATAACATTATGATTAATATAGTTCAAGGTAAGGTAATTTTGAAAATCTCACAATTATAACTTTTTTCTTGCAATAGCTTGTTTGTACATCACAGTTCTGACTTTTTTCTTATAATTCTGATTTTATATCTTACGTTTTTAACATTTCTGTTCCTAAAATAGTTTTTGTATATCACAATTATAAGGTATAAACACATAAGTGCAAGTTTACATCTCACAATTCTGACTTTTTTCCTCAGAATTCAGTTTATATCTCACAATTCTGACGTTTTCCCTCAAAATTTTAAGTTTACATCTCACAATTCAGATTTTTTTCCCTCAGAATTCTGTTGACATCTCGCAATTCTGACTTTTTTCCTCAGAATTGTTTACATCTCACAATTTTGACTTTTTTCCTTAGAATTCTAAGTTTAAATCATGTAATTCTGACTTTTTTCCTCAGAATTCAAAGTTTACATCACACAATTCAGACTTTTTTCCTCAGAATTCTAAGTTTACATCTCTCGATTCTGACTTTTTTCCTCAAAATTATAAGTTTACATCACACAATTCTGACTTTTTTCCTCAGAATTCTAGGTTTACATCTAGCAGTTCTGACTTTTCCCTCAGAATTCTACGTTTAAATCTTGCAATTTTGACTTTTTTCCTCAGAATTCTAAGTTTACATCCCGCAATTCTAACTTTTCCCCTCAGAATTCTAAGTTTACATCACGCAATTCTGACTTTTTTCCTCAGAATTCTAGGTTTACATCTTGCAATTCTGACATTTTTCCTCAGAATTCTGTTTAAATCTTGCAATTTTGACTTTTTTTCCTCAGAATTCTAAGTTCACATTACAAAATTAAGACTGTTTTCCTTAGAATTCTGAGTTTGCATCTCTCAATATCTGAGTTTATATCTAAGATTTTTAATCCAAATATTTTATTGTTTTGTATAACATCTCGCAATACTGACTTTATTCCAATTCTGAGCTTACATCTCACAATTCTTTTCTCAGACTGTTGAGACAGAAGTCAGAAATCTGAGATATTTTTTTTTATCCTCTGGTGAAAACAAGGTGTTGTGTTTTATAAATATATTAATAGGTATATAACAAAGCATAAAAACATTTATGCATTTTGCTATGTGAGGGTTGTGCAGATAGAAACCCAGTCATCTCACTTCACCTTGCATGAGCGGAGGAGGAGAGTGCTGGTGACAGGAGGAGTGTAGTAATTCTCAAATACAGAGTAGTCTCCTTGCTTTGGTTTGATTTTCTTCTTCAGCCGTCCTGCATAGCTTCTTTGGTAAAAATGATCATCATATCGGGCAAAACTGAAGACTCCCACTCCTAAAGCGACAAAAACATTCACACTTCATTGAAGTGCTAAAATTAGAAAAGGTTAATTAAATCAAAAAGACACTGTGCTACAATAACATATTTGCTTTCAAGTTACAATAATATTTGGAGCATTAAAAAAAGAAGTCCACAATTTACAGATAATGTACTCACCCACTTGTCATCCAAGATGTTCATGTCTTTCTTTCTTCAGTCATAAAAGAAATTGTGTTTATTGAGGAAAACATCAGGATTTTTCTCCATATAATGGACTGATATGGTGCCCCGATTTTGAACTTCCAAAATGCAGTTTAAATGCGGCTTCAAATGATCCCAAATGCGGTTGTAAACGATCCCAGCCGAGGAAGAAGGGTCTTATCTAGTGAAACGATTTTCATTAAAAAAAAATACAATTTAAATACTTTTTAATCTCAAACACTCATCTTGTCTTGCTCTCCTTGAACTCTGTGTATTCTGGCTCAAGACAGTTAGGGTATGTCGAAAAACTCAGATCGTATTTTCTCCCTCAACTTCAAAAATCATTTCAAAATCATCCTACATCACTGCAGAAGTACCGACCCAGTCTGTGCAAAGTGATCATGCAAAGATGATTAAACACCCTTAACAAAAAAGGTAAAACAGCGATATAGGATGATTTTGAAGTTGAGGGAGAACATGAGATGGGAGTTTTTCAACATACCCTAACTGTCATGAACCTAAACAAAAACAAAGGCCAGGAAGAGCAAGACAAGACGAGCGTTTGACATTAAAGGGTATATAAATTGTATTATTTTTATAAAATTAATCAATCGTTTCGCTAGATAAGACCCTTCTTCCTCGGCTGGGATCATTTACAACCGCATCTGGGATTGTTTAAAGCCCCATTTAAACTGCATTTTGGAAATTCAAACTCGGGACACCATATCAGTTCATTATATGGAGAAAAATCCTGAAATGTCCTCAAAAACCATAATTTCTTTACGACTAAAGAAAGAAAGACATGAACATCTTGGATGACAAGGGGGTGAGTACATTATCTGTAAATTGTTGTTCTGGAAGTGGACTTCTCCTTTAACAAGACCATGACTACAGAATCAAAAATCACCTTCAGTGAGAGAAGCCTGGCCAAAAACAAAATTCCATGAGTCTCTGGGGTACAAGTCAATCATGGTGATCCCCACAATACAAAAAGCATTTCTGGGCTTCCTCTTTTTCAAGAAGTTCAACAGCTCTCCTGCAATATATAAAGGAAGCATTAGCTTTACCAGAATAAAGAAACAGCAAGTTATTTACTTTAAAATCCAAAATGATCAATGCCATTTTTAATATATATAACAAATATACATTTGTTTAAAGGTTTGGGTTTGGTAAGATTTTTTAATGTTTTTGATGTAGTCTTTTGTGCTCACCAAGGTAGCATTTATCTGATCAAAAACAGTAATATTGTGAAATATTATTATGATATAACATTACTGGTTTCTACTGTAATATATTTAAAAATATAATTTATTCCTGTTATGGCAAAGCTGAATTTTCAGCAGCCTTTACTCCAGTCGTCAGCGTCACATGATCCTTCAGAAATCATTTTAATATGCTGATTTGGTGCTCAAGACATTCCTTATTACTAGTTGCACAGCTTAATATTTTTAATATTTGATGAATTTTAAAGTTTTGTAACATTACAAATGTCTTTACTGTCAATTTTGATCTATTTACTGCTGAATAAATGTTAAATTCTTAAAGAAAAAAAAAAAACGTACTGACCACAGTTTTAGAGATAGTTGTGTATAAAAAATATATACACATAACTGTTTGTTCAAAATAAGACCAAGAAATGCACTGAGAAAGTAAATAAATTCAGTGTCAATTTTGACTTTATGCCAACTAACGTTTTTAAATGTTGCTAAAAAGCTTACCAGACCCAAACTCAGTCAATGGTTCTGGTTGTGCTCAGTAGCAGAAGTACTAACCAGCATGAAGCTGAAGATTGTGTGTGTTGTCGTTGATGCGAAATGAACAGGCTGTTGAAGCAACTGTTACTGGTGGTAAAAGCTTGACCACCAGTCCATAATAGAAAGCCTGGCAGTAGTCCTTCAGCCATTCCACATACTGCTCCGCCACAACCGCTCCTTCTCCAAAAGAGCCTGTGCATTGATCAACGTGATATAATTACACATGTGAATATGATAATGAATAACACATTTAAGCTGTTTCATTTACTAATGTACTAACCAATAGTTTGAATGTAGATGGTATTATGTCCACTGCTTGGAGAACGGCGGTAAGGGTTGATGTAAAAACTCTGAAAGTCTTGAGGATCCTCAGGATGTGCAGGAATCCAGTCTGAGTCCGAGTGAATGGTGATGGGGTTGAAAAGTGAATTGCCAGGCTGGAGACCTTCTTCTAAAAGTGTCTTCTCTGGTCTGCTGAATTGTTGGTATGTTTCTATTAGATCTTTTCGTGTGGACAGCAGAGCAGTGCGCAGTCTCTCCACAGGATGCTCAATAACCTGCATCTGTCCATAGAAATATAAATACACATATACAAAGAAAAATATGAATCAAGGAAGTAGCCAACAAACATAAAATAAGAAAGCTAGAAGAGTATACTGGTGTGATACTAGACTGTCATGTTCTGTATCGTATTCTGCGTTGACTGTCACACTTGCAGTTTTTGCTACACTGTCAAGTGAACATGTGTTGTTATGACTGTTATCATATATACGATATATGCGATAACGTCATGCTATTAATTATTTTCAAAGTTAATTTTTATTTAGCACCACGACGACGTAAACACCGGACTGAAAGACAAGTTTGACTTGATGTGACTGCATAAAATTGATTCGCGCTAAAATGAATGAGGAAGCAAATGTCAACACATACTAATAAAGCTAAAGCTACCTTTAAAACGTGTTCCAGAATAAAGGTCAGCCGATGAGTTTCAGATAAAACGCTAAAAATAGCAAGCGAAACAGAAACCATAAAACTATGTCAAAACCAATGATCTGCCCGCATACGCAGTTTTAAGAATCAAGCGGGTTCAGAACAAAACTCGACATTTACACTGGCTGCCATTGTGGTTTTCAAACGTAAAGTCCCAGTCCCTGTATTTTTTTTAAAGAATAAACAGCTATTTATTTTAATTACGGACCTAAGAATAAGCATATTATATTTACAGAGTCCAAAAAAATATTTTCTTCCTTAGTATTTTTGTTTTGTTTTCTAGCATAAATATCTTTCTTGAATCAGGATGAATTTACTGGCCAAGTAAAATAGCTTAAGATATTTGTAAGGCGACAGGTTAAGTAAAATATAATGAATGTGATACAATGCTTATCTCTATAGTTATTTTTCTCTAGCTATCGAGTTGTACAAGGAATGTCTTTCCTGAGGTAAATGTGAATTTACGTGACAATTGTGCATTTTAGCCTGCTGACGTCTTTCTGTGGCTGAAACCCCACATTTATAAATTGTAGAGTTTGTGGTAGAATTGACAGAATTTGAAAACTGATACTTTATTCCTGATTAAAAAGTAAGCAAAAAACTTACTGCGATTATTGAATGACAGGAACGATGCAAATGATGAGATGAATTAAAGACATTTCCAAGCATTTACTGTCCAAGCAAGATGTTGAATAGAAATATTTAAGGGAATACTTTTAGACAATTATATACTGTTATCAGCATGGTAAAGTAGATTCGTCTCTCGTTGTCTCTGAGAGAATTTGTGCCGTTAATGCAGTGTTAGCCCTAGTTTCTTTTTTACTTTTACTTTTATAACTCTTGCGCAAAGTTTGCGGGTTGCTTGACACCTCCCCCATAATAATTGTTTATAGGCCACATTATCCTGCCCGAAAAGACCATAAACGTTACAGTTGGCGTCTTCAATAATTAATTAAAAACGAATTATACCCAAGCAAATCGTGACTTGTTACTTTACCTTTGACTAGGCGTAAAATTTAGTCTCAGACGTAGCACTACGCTGAGACGGTGCAACGGGTACAAATAAATTCTACGCATTTTACGTCCAGCCTAGTCTTACAAATTTACCCAAACCGTGTTAGTTTTTGCTTAAAAATGGCAAAAATATCTGCCAGTGGGTTAAGAAACATAATCTTGCTTAGCCTTTGAATTAAAATTATTTTTCTTTCTTCACTGGCAGATATTTTTGCTTGTTTTAAGCAAAAACTAACAAAACTTGGATAATATCTTAAAGGGAACCCTGTGTATTAAGACTTGTATGGCTTAATATAACATAAACGATGTCTGTTACTAAAATATGTAGTAGAAAACCCATTAAAGATTTACGTTAATTTAAAAATCCACATCGTTTTATACATATTTTGTGCTATGGGGGCGCCATTATTTTGATGACGTCAAATGGTTGCACTCGTGAGCTATTTGGTTGTAATTTTCAGCTTAAGGGCAACAGCTTTATACTAGAAGACAAGATACAAAATACTAAGGAAGATAGTTTGTAATGTTTTCTATACAATGCACTGGCAAAATAAAAAGTGCATGAATGTGTTACAGACTGTACCTTGACCATACCTAGCCATCTAAAATACATTTGTAGGTATTTAGAAGTGGCAGTATGTTTTATTATTGGGTTGCTGGGTCAAAATACCCTCATTTTACTTTATTCAAATAAGGCGGAGGCAGTAAAATAAACACACAACCATTCAGATAAAATAATCAGATTTAATAAACAGAATTACACAAATGTGATCAACAAAAATGATAAGAAAACACACTATACAAAAAGCAAGTGATTATGGCTATGACAAAGACAGAGCATTGCATGAGCAATTATTTTTACAGATTCTATACATAAACACCTTAATACAGGCAATCAGATAATATCAATGTACTACCAACAGTCAGATTACAGTGCTTGTTTTCATTAAGATTACATTAAGACTTAGTCTTTCCATCAACACATTTCAATTTTTCTTACATCACACCAGCTTTGATTGAGCTACAGACATTTAAGGCAAAGGTGACTTTGCTTGGCCTGTTAAACAAAAAATAAAAACATCTGTAGTAACCAATACACAGAAATTAACCTGGACTGCTTTAACAGTCATTTTATAAAACCCTGAGCTAAAGCTGTCCACTTTAACCTACACAGGAGCAAAAACATAAGGCCACCTTCTGTTTTGAAAAGTGAAAGTTTGTAAATCTGTATGTAATTTTAGGCCTTCTAGAACACATACAAAAAATGTATTGCATATTAGTGTGTGAAATATACAGCTTGGAGGGGTGGAAATGTCAGAGGAAAATAAATTGTAAAGGGATAAATTCCATACAGGCTTTAACGGCAAACAAAGGCACTTTCCCTTTACATATGAAATATAACAAATAAGTACTTCTTACAAAAGTACCTTAATTGTACTAACTTATTGTCATGATCCAAGCGCAACAAAAAGTTATTTTGAGTGTGGGACGATAAAGGCAGTGAAAACATGTTTTACTTTCAAAAAACAGACACTGGTGCCATATATATATATATATAACCAGACACATCAAGCCCATAACCAACTGCTGACTGAAGCAGCAGAGCTCTTGGAATAAAATATCTAAAGCCCTGAGTTCTCACATTTTCTTTTTGAAAAGCTTTACCGAAGCCAGGTGTTAAGCCTATGGGTTACAGGAGTGTTAACAGTTCCATTATACGAAAATATGCGCTCATAAACATACAGTAAATGATCAGAATTACAGCATTTTGGTGAATAACTGAGGACCATTCCTTGGCATATTTGATAAGGCTACAAGCAGCTTAAAAAGGTTGCTTTTCTATCAAATTCTTTACACATGATATGCAAAAAAAAAAAAATGTAAGTCGCATGATTATCCTATATCTATTTTTTTCAACCACAATATGTATTGAACCACTTGTACTTTGTATTAAATAAAGTAAAAACCTAATTAAAAATGGAATGTTCTTAAAGGCCAAATTGGTGCCTTTTATTGTAACATAAGCTGTTTAAGGTTGTCGTGCAAGATGGTGTCTTTGACGTCGCGGAAGACGAGTCGAATGTTCTCTGTGTTAATGGCGGTGGTGAAGTGATGGTAAAGGGGCTTCTGCTGCTGTTCGCGACGCTTGTTACGGAAGCAATCGACCAGGAACTTCTGCACGTCCTGCAGATTGTGGGGATCCCCTGTGAACTCGGGGAAGTAGTCCTTGATGTTCACATTCTTAACTTTTTCTTCCAGCAAGTCTGTCTTATTGAGGAAGAGAATGATGGAGACGTTGGCAAAGACGCGGTTGTTGACGATAGTCTCGAAGATATTGAGCGACTCCGTGAGCCTGTTGGTCAGTCGATCCTCCATGAGCACCTGATCGTATTCGCTGGACGAGACTAGGAAGAGGATGGAGGTCACCGAGTCGAAGCACTCGAACCATCGCTTGCGCTCTGACCGCTGCCCTCCCACATCCACCATCTTGAAAGGAACATTTTTGATCTCAAAGTCATACTCGTGGATACCCTTGGTGGGCTTTCGTGCCAGCAGTATATCCTTTTGGGTGGGCAAGTAGTCCTGTAGATTAAATGGAGACAATTCAGACTATTAAATACTAATTTAGTACCTGTATTAGAGATGGGTGAATTCCGTCTCTATTGCAGTGTTGCACTGCCACAAAAGTTAACCATTTCCAGTTTAAACGTTCAAGCTATTTTTTTTTATTATAACCGTTCAAAGCCCAATAAGCCACATACGAGACCTGATAGATCTACGATTTGGCACTCGCATACTGTCTGACGTGTCTGTGCTTACTCAGAAACAGACTCTCATGCATCAAGCGAGTACCAAATTGAGTTCTTATTAGCAAGTTATTGCGCTTAGTCAACATTTTCTTTTGCACTTTGTCTTAAAGGAGCAGTCCACTTCCAAAACGAAGATTCGCATATAATGTACTCACCCCCTTGTCAAGATGTTCATGTCTTTCTTTCTTCAGTCATAAAGAAATTATGTTTCTTGAGGAAAACATTTCAGGATTTTTCTCCATATAATGGACTGATATGGTGCCCCGATTTTGAACTTCCAAAAAGCAGTTTAAATGCAGCTTCAAACGATCCCAAATGCGGTTGTAAACAATCCTAGCCAAGAAAGAAGGGTCTTCTCTAGCATAACGATTGGTTATTTTCATAAAAAAATATTACAATTTAGATACTTTTTATTGTCAAACGCTCGTCTTGTCTTTCTCTCCCTGGACAGTTTTTTTCTGGTTCATGACAGTTAGGGTATGTAGAAAAACTCCCATCTCATGTTCTCCCTCAACTTCAAATTCGTCCTATATCGCCGTTTTACCTTTTTTGTTAAGGGTGTTTGATCTTCTTTGCATGTTCACTTTGCAAAGTCTGGGTCGGTACTTCTGCAGTGATGTAGGATGATTTTGAAATGATTTTTAAAGTAGAGGGAGAAAATACGATTGGAGTTTTTCAACATACCCTAACTGTCTTGAGTCAGAATACACAGAGCAAGGCAAGACAAATCATTTCGCTAAATAAGACCCTTCCTTCCTCAACTGGAATGGTTACAACCGCATTTGGGATCGTTTGAAGCCACATTTAAACGGCATTTTAGAAGTTCAAAATCGGGGCACCATATCAGTCCATTATATGGAGAAAAATGCAGAAATGTTTTCCTCAAAAAACAATCTCTTTACGACTGAAGACAGACAGACATAAATATCTTGGATAACAAGGGAGTGAGTACATTATATGTGAATCCTTGTTTTGGAAGTGAACTTCTCCTTTAAAGGGAACAGCAGGTATTAAGACTTGTACGGCTTGATGATGATGTCTCTTATTTACATTATTTTAAAAAAATCCACATTGACTTATGTTTCTTTTGGACTATGAGGGGTGCCATTATTTAAATGATGTCACATCGTTGCCCACAGAGAGCTACTGGCGCTACCCGTTTCTATTTTTCCTGCCCAACGCAACTCTGAAAACAAAATACTGATACAATGCCACATTGTGCAGTTTTTGGTTGTCATTTTCAGTCGAAGAGAAACAAGAGAAGGGATGCAAGTCTTCACTGCTTTCCTAGCAATAAGAAGAGAAGAAAAGAATGGGAAGATGCTCGTGGACGAATAAAACTTCCTAAAGACCTGCGTCTTTGTTCTCTCCACTTTAGCCCTGATGCCTTTGAATCTTTTGGTAGATCACAGCTACTGTAAAAGCCTACAAATGGCAGAGACAAGAAACGCTAGATGCCATCCTGGCAGGATGTAAATATGCTTACGCTTGTCATGATGCCTCAGCCACTGAAGGTTTCTCAGTGCCGGTTTTACTAGAGATCCAAGGGTGTTTAGACTCCTTGTGGGGAATAAAATCGATGGTACGGCATTTGGTTTAACTTAGTTTAAGCCTCATACGTCACGCCCACGGACCACTGGCTGAACATCTGATGTATACAATACACAAAACTGAAAACACTTCAGGAGTTTTGAAGTCGTTATCAGATTGGTTGTGCGTGTCGCATTATTTAACTTTCGGCGTGGAAACAAAGATGCTGTGATGCCAAACCCCCCCACAAAAAAAGAAAGCCGTCGTGTTTACAACTGTGATGATGAGCACTTATTTTGCGGTGCAAAATCTTTAAAACACGTTCAAGAGTTTTACACTCCGGTCTGTTATTCTGGGGACATTTTCACACCCCTAAACATGATGCGGCACAAAACGAAACGTGACTGGTTGCTTTACCTCTCAGTCATATGGTCTCATGGGCAGGCCTTGGCCATTGAAAGTGACCAGGGTTCCCAGACCTTCTGCCGTTAGTCTGAAGGTCTGGCTACGCGAGACAAGGTTTAAGCCTACGCTTATATTCATCGCCACCTGTAAGCTCTTTCGGTAGCTGTGGTCTTCGTATCAGTATTTTATTTTCAGAGTTGTGTTGTGGTAAAAAAATTGCAAAAGGAAGCACCAGTAGCTCAATGACTGCAACCATTGCACATCATTGAAATAATGGCACCCCCCATAGTCCAAAATAATATAAATCTTTCATGGGTTTTCTATAACATATTTCAGTAAGAGATGTCATTTATGTCATATTTCAACCCTACAAGTCTTAATATCTAGAGTTGCTTTAAGTGAACAGCTAGGGGGATTGAGGGGAATTTAATATATTTGATCAATGCATTAAGTCTTAAATGACAGCAGCAATAAATATCTGCTGCTATCCATGTCATTAATGTTAATCAAACAAAAAAAGAAAAATTACTCTCTGCTCTTGAGTGAATAGATTTTTTTACATTTAAATTATACCCCAAAGACTAAGCAGTTCATTTGTTTTTTTACATTTGATTTCTTTATTCAATTTTCACAGTATTTACTAATTCTGATAGATCTACTTGACAAACTTCAACCACTGTGTTTTTTAAATTAATATTTATATATTCGACCTATTGTTTGTAATTAATTTCTTTGTTCTTATTTTATTACTGGATGTTTACTTGTCACTAGTACATTTGAGAAAGTTTTAATTATGTTAGGCTAGGACTGGTTATTGCTGAGATATCAAAATTTGTGTCAAGAATTATGACATTTTAATCAGTAGCATTTAGAATGTTGATATAACCTTTTTCCAAGCAAAAATAACTAAATAAATTAAATAAATAATTTTAAAATTTCAATCACGTCGCCCACCCCAACCTTGGTACAATGCAATGAATTAGTACCAGTTAAAACCAACATATAATCAGTATACCTATACCAATATCCTTCCTAATGGATAACACAAAAATTCAGCTTTTTTCTTTAAAAAGAATTTTAAAGCTGCAGTCCATAACTTTTGGCACCCTAGCAGTTATAAACAGAACTCAATGGATCTTGTGGAAGAACATTGTAGCCAGAGCTACTTCCCTCCCTGTTAAGGTCTAAGACGAGTCACGCAGGTTCTGGGCTACTGCGCAGCAGTTCCTACCAGAACCAATCTATAATAGTCTCAATATAAAAACGTATTATATGTGTACCGTAGCGATTCAGGATAAGCCAAAAACACTGTTTGGAAAATAGATTCATGATGTACTCGCTGCTTATACAAATTCTGTTAATTATGAACAAAGTCATGGACTGCGGCTTTAAAGTTTAATGTCATTTCAGCAAGTCTGTACATCTCATTTGAGGTATACAGGTATAATACCAACTACCTTGTGCTCTAGATACTGGTACTGAAGAAGATATTAACGTTTATAAAATGCTATTTTTTTTTTTTTTACCAATTGTCCAAGTTTATCCACATTGTCCAGGAAATACTTCACAGATTCACCCTAAAAAGATAAAAAAAAGACACACAATCATAATTAGAGGAGGGTGCAACTACAAATTTGTCTTGTGCTGTGTCTCAGTTTCCCCATTTTATCCATTTCCTGTTACTCTATACAATCCTGTCCAAAAATAACATAAAATACCAGCTCAAAAAATAAAGTTATTAGTTATCTCCCTCTGTTTTACATACACAAATGATACAAAATAACCATACACAATTTTCCACCTGATTTGTTGGTCCAAGGCAGACCCTGCTATGATATACAAGGTTACACTGGCCTTATTCATAAGCAAGTTTACCTAATACAAAACCAGGAAAATGAGGCTCTGTAGCAATGGCTTGCTTTGTGGGGGTATGCAAATCAGCCTTTAGTAGAGAAAGTGACTTGGTCACTAAAAATGAATGTTTATCACTAAATAAATACGGATAAACATGTTAATCACAACTTGTACAGCAATGGAGACTTTAGCTGGAAAAGCTAAATCCTAATCTCAGTCACAAGGGTTTTTGGCCCTGAACGTGAATGATCTTATCTTCATAACTGAAATGCAAACTATACACTCATGCACAGAACGGCCTCTTTGTCATTAGTAAAAAGACACTTCATTTGTGTTCAACTCATACCTGTGCATTACTCTCAGGTTTCAAACATTATCCATGCTATGCTCACAACAAACATGATTTCTTGAGCACAATCAGTTCAATAATATAAATAAAATGGATGCTTAATTACATTCCAAATGTATGAAAAATAATCAAGCATTACACCATGATTAATGCTTTGGTGCAAAAGCTTGATAGGAGTAATTATGCAAGTACACTGTGCTTATCTGCCATGATTTGTAAAACCAAGCTGTTTAACAACAGATCAACATTCCTTCAAGTTCATAGCCCCCACAATTACACAAATCCCTTGAAAAAGACTGAGTGGATTCTACATCCAAAACTTTACTTCACAGGGACTGAGAACAACTGAAACGACCAGGTTGAACGATGCACAATATTTAATAATAAACATAAAATAATGAATGATCATTTTACCAGCTGAAACTCTCTTCGTCTATCATAGGCATTCTGAATGCCACTGTCTTGCCAAAGAGCAACGATGGAGGGCAGGTAGTTTAGAAAGACTTTGGTCTCCACCATTCCTTTGGCCATCATGGATGAGCGGGTGTCAAAGGACATCACTGTCTCCCCGTGAGCCTGATTTTGAGGATCTCCCCAAGGGATGTGCAGCTTCTCACGGGCGTCCACCAGCACTCGGATACCTAAACAGACATTAGAGATATTGACACGTTGCATTAATCTGGGTCACTATAAAAAAAAATACATGAGGCTGCTAATATGATGTTCAAAAGAAAGTGAAATGGCATTATTTTACTATCCTTAGACCATAAGATCCCTT
Organism: Cirrhinus mrigala; assembly: GCA_036247105.1. Taxonomy (NCBI): domain Eukaryota; kingdom Metazoa; phylum Chordata; class Actinopteri; order Cypriniformes; family Cyprinidae; genus Cirrhinus; species Cirrhinus mrigala. The sequence goes on from CM070018.1 coordinate 18,553,614, forward strand.
TTTGTCAACATGATCAAACTTTTGAAAATGAAACTCCTTTTATATTTCCCATTATTTTGAGGTCAACAAGGTCAGATGTTCTACAGTGAGTTCTATAGGTCAATTATACAGTATACAACAATTATTTTAAAGCATATAAAATAAATATACTTATTGTATAAAATGACTATTAAAATATGCATGTCAATTTCAGCACTCAAATGGTGAAGAAATTGTTTAGGAGCTATTGTTCCTTAATTTTCAGTAGCCAATTTTAGTAGGCAGTAACACCGTTTTGTCAGGTATGTCTCAAGAATCAGTTGAGATACATACATCAGAATAATGTCATAAAACAATCACACATCCAGATGACTATCACAGACCGAAGTAGGCGCTGTACTTTCTGTACTTTCTCTAGGGGCGCCAAGTTTACTGAAACTTTTCTGTGAGATTTGAACACAGGCTAACGTTACATACGTAGCGCCGTTAAATGTTTCTGAACTCGTTGTGTCCGTTTTCTAAGCCCAAATACTTTTACTTAACATGTACAGCTTGTGTAAAACAAATTCAACATTTAAAACCGCTGGCCTGCGCGTCGTCTATGGGCTGGGTGAGCAATCGAAAGTTTGCGTAAGTTACGCAAAAGCAGTCGATAAAACACTTCCACCTGCCGCTACAATAAAATTGACATTTCATTGAGTGTCCCTTCTTTAATAATGAACTTGTCTCTTTCGATTTTAAATTACTGGCGTGGTACCTTTGAGAACATTGCTGTAGATTGTAGCCCGGAACTCTTCTTTGGCCCGCTGATCGAAGTCCTGCCCATGAATTATGCGCATTTGTTTGAGGAAAGTTGACTTGCCACTTTCGCCTGCTCCTAAAAGCAAGATCTTCACCAGTTTCTTCACATAAGTCTTCTCTCGAGACAGGTTTTTATCGATCTCCTTAGACTTTCTAATTTGGTCAATTTCGCCGCTGGACAGAAGACAATTAGGAATACAAACTATAGCCGTCCGGGAGGGCAGGAAATCCGCCATCTTTGTAGTAACGACTTCATGGATACATCACTCGCACTGCCACGCGAGGCGCGTTCACGTGTTCTTTACAAATAGGCGGATACCACGGGTGTGGTTTACTGTTTAGAAATGAAATACATTGGCAGCTATTTATTGTTTATTCATTTATATTTACTGGGTTGGGCAATTCCTATTAAGGAATGTACTACTGCTGACAAAATAGTCAACATAGTAGTACATTTTAAAAGTAATTTGATTTAAGTAACTATTATAAACAACCATAAAACACATTTTTTCAAATCTTAGATATTTACTAAGATCCTTTTATTATCTATTGAAACCCACAATAATATTTAAAATATCAGTAAGCTTAATATACATATATATATATATATATATATATATATATATATATATATATATATATATATATATATATATATATATATATATAATCATCTTTTATTTGGTACTTTCAGTTGGGAGCTGGCTGTCCCGAACCTAACCCCCAAATGTCAACTTTCTGCATTTTATTACATTGTTAATAAAGTACATATCTTTTTTTTTTTTTTTTAACGTTAAGTTAATATATATATATATATATATATATATATACGTGTGTGTGTGTATATATGTATGTATATGAAATATATATGAAAAATCTGTGTGTAACTTTAAAAAATGTCACTATGCTATTAAACACACTTTTTGGGTGTTATTCCATAACATTTAGATTTTATATGTGTACAGCTGTTCAGAACTGTGCTAGCTGACCATCTTTGAGCATCTTTGAGCTAGTTTCAGAAGTATCTAAAATTGTCAGTACCGAAACAGTCACGACCAAACAATTTGGAGAAGTTTCAGTAGTGACATCTTTTTTTACAGCAGTCAACATTCGAAGTGGATCAAAACGTTTCAACAAAGTTGTCCTAAAACCAAAACAATACCCGTTCTTGTCTTAGGACAACTTTTCTGATTCACTTCAAATGTTGACTACTGTAGTTATGCAATTTTTTTTAGTATATTTTAGTATGTTTTTGTAGTGTTTTAGTATGTGTGTTAAAATTCTGTAATTTGATGTGGTCGCTACCAAGCCATTACTGTCACTACCAAAAATGTCCCAAAACAAAAATAAAGAATACTTAAAGAAAATAAAGAATTATCCTCTAAGATGTTATGATAGTGTTTGGTTCAATTTACATTCAAACTAATGAATCCTTAAGTTTGAAATCATCAACTCTTTGCCTTTTACAAAGAAAAATTGGATTCAAAATACATATATATGCTGTATATATATATATATACAAAATACATATATTTTACATATATTACATATATTTTGTATATATATATATATATATATATATATATATATATATATACAAAATACATACATATATAAATATATATATAAGTTGGATTTATTACACGGATTTGATTTGGACTTTCAGCAATGGATTTGGTCTTATGTCTTACTCCCAGTGATAGACAGACAGACAGACAGATAGATAGATAGATAGATACATACATACATACATACATACATTTCAAGTTGACACTAATGCAGTAGCTTTTCATTTTCATCCTGTTAGGTCCTGTTCATTGACATTGTTATGTAAATACGTAATGAAGTTATAATTGCTATAATAAAGTTTTATTGTCCAGGGAATATTTTTAGAAATCTGCTACGTCATTTTACAGAAAAACCTGCTGAAATTACAACGCAAGCACATACCATGTTTTAATTACAGAGCATAAACATTCCTGCATAACAAAAATGACCCAGTTGATCAAACAATTCATGTAAAACATTTTACATATGCAGATATAGAGTAGAGTGGGGTAAAACGCCCAAATAAAAATATTTTGTTTTTTTATATTTAAAAATTACCTCAAGTTAGCATCAGGTAGCAAGTTAGCTAGACAGTTAGCATCAGCTAACAAAATGTTTAAAATAGAAAATTATAATTTTGTAATTAATTTACTTTTAATATTAAGCTAAAACTGCCTGTACTCTGTTTAAAGCAAATAGCTTTGAGGCATTTTGCCCCATAGGTGGCCCCCGGGGTTGCCAGGTTTCACAACAAAACCCACCAATCAAAACTAGCCCAAAAATAGCCCAATCGCAAAGGGGGGTCCCCCATTAAAAATCGCGTCCGGGGGGATAAAATACACTTTTTTTTTTTCGGGGTTCCCCTGTTAAATTCGTATTTAGGAGGTATATATGACGTTATTGGGGTCGCTTCAACCCGCGGACATAAAAAAAAAACCCGCGGCAACAGTGTTAAAGTAGCCTAATTCCGCGGGAAAACCGCGGATTTGGCAACACTGGTGGCCCCCTTCGTACAAATTCAATTTTTGTTAAAAATCTAATAACATGAAAACTCTTCATTTTATTTCACTCATTTTTTCACTCTTCTATTTTTCATACTGTTTATAATTTATGTCATTGTCACTAAAACTATGCTAACTTTTTTTTTACAGAAAAAAAATTACACAATACTTAAGCGAGGCATTTTTCCCTACTCTACCGCACTTTTTCTTCGAAGTAAAACATTTTACATAGGCCTACGACAATCAATAACAAGCGGTTTTATGGAATAATCATAAATCCAGTTTAGAGAAATCCAGTTTTTTTTTTTTTTTCAATTTCAAATGTGTAATTTGTTGTCAGCCCCAGGTGCCTTCGTGTGTGTCTTCATGTCTATGAAAAACACGACACCGGCGCCATCTACCGGAGATGACGTGTCACTCCAATCACTGCTCTCAGCATTCAGGTTTACCTACATGAGTAGAGCTGTTACCTGATTGGCGCACACAGCCATCGTCTTTGTGTGCATCAGTGATGATTATAGATTAGACATAGCCAAAACGATAATACGATTACCCACTGAGTATTTCCCATTTCATTCTCTCGTCTACGACCGTCGACAGACTGTGGCGTGAAGAAGCGAATATGACCATACGGAATGTACGGGACCATGGGCAGCGATACAGACCGCGTATGGCATGCCTGAAGAAGGTGGGTTGAAAGCATCATCCATAGCTCATCACCATCAGTGTTATTTACATTATCCCGAATGAGATAAGAATAATGTTACGTTTGATTTCTATAATCTAACAAGTAGTCTTTCGTGCCTTAAGATCCAGTGATATTTTTTGCTGGTGTTGGTGTATTTGAGCAAAGCAATATAATTACTTTAATCCTTATTATCATGTATTATTATAGGTTGTGAATTTCACTTCAATGGTGATTCCATCCATTCAGAATATTAAAGCGTCTTGCGTATGCAAATAAAAAACAGTGTTGTTACCTGGAACAGAAACAAATTATTTTAAGAGTGTGCGAACACTCCTTGTTTTGGTTACAGAGAAACTTTTCAATTAAATCAATTAAAATTGCTAATTATATTGCGTTATTTATTTACATATTGACTGAGTTATTTGCATTTGTCCTACATTGTTTACAAGTCAGGATTGTTTATTTATTTATTTAAACACTCCAACACAATGATTTTTGTGATTCTTTTTGTCACTTCCTAGATTTTATTCATTTGTTTTTCAGTTGCAAATTTGATTTTTATTACTTAGTGCTGTCTCACAAAAAAAATGACCCATTAAAATAAAAAATAAATAATTGTAAATTATTTAATAAATATTCTAAATTAAAATAACTAAAAACAATGACTAAAATAAATATGGGGTCAAAATCAAACTTTTCAACCACTTTAAAATGAATTGATGAAGAAAACTTGAGCTCATAAAAACTGAATAAAACTGTAAACTCATAAATTTCGAAATTAAAGAAATTGTTACAAAAGAAATGTTACGACATATCAATTAAAATATTTTTACAGTCTAAGTGTAAATTGTTTATCAGCAGCTTACTCTCAGATCAGGTCACTGTGTTCTAATGGTATTAATCTAGCCTTCCCATGAGCCTCTGGTATAATGCAGTCCCTCTTTTATTACTATGATACTTCAAACTGTATACTTGAAGTGATTTCCCTAGATGTGATCCACTAGAATATGTTTTATTAGTGCATTGCTTTGCTCTATGCCAATGGACAGATAATAATGACCCAATAACTCAGCCAAGAGCTTTCTGTGATCCAGACCAGGGTGCAGCGTGAGTTCACAAACAGCCTTCAAAAGCCAGAGACCCTGACAAAGCAAGAAAAACTTCAAACAGCTGAGTCACAAATCAATCACAGAGTATATTTCAAAGAGGTCAGTCGCAGCCCCTTCAGACCATAAACCAGCAGGGATGACTTCACGGTGGAATAATTTACTGAGAGGCTGCCACAAGGTAAAAAAAAAAGAGATGTTTTCATGTTTTCATACTGTACTATATCACTTTCTTGTCTTAGGTGGAGAATGTGGTGTTGGAGATGCAGGACCCCAAAACTGGAGTGAAATCTCAGACCCAGAGGCTTGTAATCACCACCATCCCACATGCTATAACAGGTGAGATCATCATTAGCTGATACTACTCCTCAAGAAGGAAAAAAATGTGTGATGTAAGACACAGCATTTGTAATTAAAGATAGTAGGCTCACCTACTCATTTGCATTGATTTCTGCAGTCGGATTACTCCTCGGGAGTGCTAGTCGTCCGTGCGGTCCATGCATTTAGAGTCTGCTTATGTGGGTCTGAGACTGAAGAATCTATTGCCATGACAACCTCTGAGCAGCTGGTTGCAATGACTCTCTCCTCTAGGCTGCATGGTTTCAGGGAGGAGAGCTCTTGTAATCTCCAGCGTCGGTCTTAATGCTGTCAGGCGGCTACATGTAACATACGGCTTAAATCTGTGATTGCTTAAATTTAATTGGAGCCTCGGATTTTTCGCAGGAGTTTTGATTTCATTTATATAGTGGAAAGACACCTGAGGTTTTTATTTAAAAATTCATTGAAATGATCTGGTATGCTCCTCAGGCTAGCAGACACTAATGAAGCCACTCGGATTCACCCCTGCGGAGATCTTCTCATTAGTCTCCTATCACGAGAGCCTCAGCGGGACACGCAGTGGTGTATCGAGTCATAGTGCGATACCTATTTTGAGAAATCACCTTTGTTTTGTGTCCAATACTCACTGTTGTTTTTACTTTGAATGCACTTTATGAATCTTTCATTTAATGTACTCCTTTCTGCCAGTTAAAGATAAGTTTTCCATTAACATTTTTTTGTTTTACTGGTTGAAAGTCTCTCCACACCCTGATCGATTAATAATTAAAGTGGTTTAAATATATACAGTGCTGCTGGGTATTACTTACAAATTGTAGTCTGTTGCTGATTCCAAATTACTTAAAAAAAAATTGTAGTTAGTAATGTATTATTTAATATAATATGATTACTTTTTGATTTGTGAAAGAATTGCAAGGGGTTTGTGAGTTTAACTAAAAGCTTAGTTAATTAAATTAAATTAAAAACCTTTTAAAATAACCCTTACATTTTAACTTATGAAAATAATATTGAAAACATTTTTGCATTTTATTCCATTGTTGTTTTTAAAAATATCTTTTTGATTTTCTAAAAAAGTGAAGTAAAGCGTGAAGTAAACAAAAAAAAAAAAAATATATATATATATATATAAAACTTGATGTAAAAAAAAAAAAATATTAATCTGTCACTCTCTCTTATAGCTACATCATTTTGAGGCAAATGTGTTCAAAAGTATGAAAAATCTGTGTGTAACTTCAAAAAAATGTCACTACTGAACACCATTTTTCTATAATTAAACAAACTTTTTTGGAAATTATTTCATAATTTGTTGTTTTGAATGTTATCCCTTAAAATTGTCACTAGCGTAACAGCCTTAACTGAAACGTCTTCATTTTTAGTATTTTAGTATGTTTTAGTACTGTATGTGGGTTAAAATTCTGTAATGTGATGTGGTCGCTATCAAAACATTACTTATTGTCACTACCGAACGACTGAAACATTGGATGTTTTGTCAGAAAGAAAGTATACTGCATTATCAACTAAGATGTTATGATAGTGTTTGGTTCAATGTAAATTTAAACTAATGAATCCTTAAGTTTGAAATCAGTATATTAAACTTTTTGCCTTTTACAAAGAAAAATTGGATTCAAAGTACAACAAATCTCATAAATCACACTTGAAGTGTTGTTAAAATTGTAATTGTTAATGATTTACCTCTGAAAACTTTTTAATAAAATATAAAAAAATAGATTTACAAGATGTAAGCAAAATCGTAATAGGTCAATACAAGTGTAATGAAGGGTCAACAGAGCTGGGATCCATTTGCAGCGTTTAATGATAAACAACGTCAGACAGGCAGGGTCGGTACACAATAAACAGGGTAAATGTAGGCAAGACAATACTCAGCGTCGTAAAGCAGGCAGAAGGTCGGGGCAGGCAGCAGACAGAGTAAACAATAATCCGTAAACCAAAGCAGAGAGTTCCAAAGGCAGGCAGCAAGGTTCAACAACGAGATAAGTCCAAAATCAGTCCACAATAATCCAACACAGAAGTAAACGCTCAGAAATGTCAGCCGGGGCAAAACAAGACTTCGCGAAGGTGAAGCGGAACCCGGAAGTATTTATAGGAGGGAGACAGGAAATGATAGTCCGTGGGGTAAGAACCAGGTACGGGGCTGATGGGAGATGTAGTGAGGAGCGAGAACTAGAATTCAGGTGATGACGACCTCTGGTGGCGATCGGGGGGAACCACAGAGGTCGGGATCGTTACAGAGCCCCCTCCCTGCGAACGGCTCCTGACGTGAGGAGGCTGTTGACGCCGGGGTCTTCCACGAGGATGAGGGGCTGGCTTATCCGGATGATTTTGATGAAACTCAGCGGTCAGAGAGGGGTCTAAGATGTCCTTGGCATTGACCCAAGACCTCTCCTCGGGGCCGTACCCCTCCCAGTCCACAAGGTACTGTAGTACTCCGCCCCGGCGTCGTGAGTTGAGGATCTCGTTGACCCGATACGCCTCCTCATCGTCGATGATCAATGGAGGGGGTCCCTGTTCCCGGTCCTCATCTAGGTCGTCCGCCCCTCTCGGAGCACCAGCGGCCTTGAGCAGAGACACATGAAAGGTGGGTGAGATACGGTATTCAGATGGTAAGGCTAAACGGTAAGAAACTGGTGTGACTTGTCTTATAACCTTAAATGGACCCACGTACCTGGGACTGAGCTTGCGACATGGGAGTCTGAGACGAAGGTCCCTTGTGGAGAGCCAGACCCACGAACCAGGAACGAACTCTGGACCAGGACGACGGTGGAGATCAGCAAACCTCTTTTGTCTCCGTATGGCAACTTGCAGGTGCGTGTGGGCCGCATTCCATGTGGCCTCGCTCCTCTGCATCCAAGTGTTGACAGTTGGCAAATCTGAAGGGTCTCCAGACCATGGAAAGAGAGGCGGTTGGAAGCCTAACACACATTGGAAGGGTGTGAGACCAGTGGCGGGTTTGCGGATCGAGTTTTGGGCATATTCTGCCCAGAAGAGAAACTTACTCCAGTCGGCCTGATTGCGGTGGCAGTAAGACCTCAAGAAGCGAATGATCTCCTGATTGAGGCGTTCTGACTGGCCGTTGGATTCCGGGTGGTATCCTGAGGTGAGACTTATGTTGACGTTGAGACATTTGAAGAAGGCTGACCATAGGCGGGAGGTGAACTGGGGACCCCTGTCTGAGACGATGTCATCTGGCAGTCCGTAGAACCTGAAGACATAATTGCACAGAGTCTCAGCGGTCTCTAAGGCAGTGGGCAACTTGGGAAGAGGTATGAGCCGGCATGACTTAGAGAAGCGGTCTATCACTGTGAGGATGGTAGTGTGTCCTGCCGAAGGGGGTAGGTCCGTGACAAAGTCTATGGCAATGTGTGACCAAGGTCTTTGCGGAATGGGTAAAGGTTGTAGCAGGCCTACTGGGAGCTGTTTGGAGGGTTTGGTGATGCAGCATGTTTCACAATTCCTTATATAATTGACTGTGTCAGAACGGAGTGTTGGCCACCAAAACTTGTTGGAAAGGAGTTGTAGCGTAGCTGTGATACCTGGGTGGCCAGAACTGTGATTGCTGTGAACAAGCTGTAGAATGCGCTCTCTTAGGGCTTGAGGTACGTGGAGCTTAACTGGTGGACAGTCTGCAGGTGGTGGACTGGTGGCTTGCTATTCAGTGGCTTGATATTAATTAACTCTGTCATGATATCCCATTGCACAGGAGCGACGATGAGAGTGGACGGTAAGATGGGGTCCGGACTGAGTGGTTGGTACTCAGACTCAAACTGACATGACAGGGCGTCTGCCTTGGTATTCTTAGACCCCAGACGATAGGTAACAGTGAAGTCAAAGCGCGTGAAGAAGAGCGCCCATCTGGCTTGCCTGTGGTTGAGTCTTCTGGCGGAACGGAGATATTCAAGGTTGCGATGGTCTGTGAGAATGGTGAAAGGAAATTTAGCTCCCTCGAGCCAGTGGCGCCACTCCTCCAAGGCCGCTTTCATGGCCAGCAACTCCCAATTGCCCACATCGTAGTTTTGTTCGGCTTGAGTTAACTTGCGTGAGTAAAAAGCACATGGGAAGAGCTTGGGAGGGTCGCCATGACGCTGGGACAGCACCGCCCCGATTCCTGTGCTAGAGGCGTCGATCTCAACTATGAACTCACGCTCTGGATCCGGATGGTGAAGTATGGGGGCAGTTGTGAAACGTTCCTTGAGGAGTTTGAAGGCCTGAACGGCGGCTGAGGACCAAGACAGCTGTTTTACTCCCTTCTTTACCATAGACGTCAGAGGAGCCGCCACAGTGCTGAAGTTCCTAATAAAGCGCCTGTAAAAGTTGGCGAGCCCCAGAAATCTCTGCAATTCCTTAAGGGTGGATGGTTGGGGCCAATCGCAGAACTGCCTGCACCTTGCTGTCATCCATAGCCACCCCCTTCTGAACTCACCACGTAACCCAGGAATGTGGTTGCGGTCTGATGAAACTCACACTTCTCGGCCTTGGTGAACAGATGATGAGAGATTAGGCGCTGAAGTACTCTCCTGACATGTGAGATGTGCGACTTGAGGGAGTCTGAGTAGACCAGAATATCGTCCATGTAGATGATGACCCATCTGCCCAGCATGTCCCGGAACACATCGTTTATGAAGGACTGAAATACGGAAGGACTATTGACCAGGCCGAAGGGCATCACCCGGTATTCGTAATGGCCAGTCGTAGTAGAGAAAGCCGTCTTCCACTCGTCCCCCTCCCTGATGCGGATTAAATTGTAGGCGTTGTGAAGGTCAAGTTTGGTGAAATACTTGGCAGAGCGAAGTTGTTCAAGGGCTGATGGAACCAGAGGGAGTGGATATCTGTACTTCACGGTGATGTCGTTAAGGCCTCTGAAATCAATGCAAGGGCGCAATCTGCCATCTTTCTTTTTAACAAAGAAGAACCCTGCTGAAGCTGGAGAGGTAGAGGGTACGATGAATCCCTTGGCAAGTTCCTCCTCAATGTAGGTCTTCATAGCCTCTGTTTCCAGCTGAGAGAGAGGAAAGATCCTGCCTTTAGGAGGGGTAGTTCCAGGAAGCAGTTCAATGGCACAGTCTGAGGTCCGATGAGGAGGTAACTGAGTGGCTTGTGACTTGAAGGCCTCTGCCAGGTCATGATAGACAGAGGGAATGTTGTCAGCGATGGGAGAGTCTACTATGACTGAGGCCACGTCAAATATCTTGGGGTTAAGTGTGGGGAAACACTGTGGGAAACATCTGTCCGACCATTGTGTGATCTCTCCCTCCGACCAGGAGATCTGTGGTTCATGTTGTTTAAGCCAGGGGAGTCCTAAGATGACTGGGTTACAGGGAGCTTGGATGAGGTAGAAGCTGATGGTCTCAGTATGAAGAAAGCCAGTGGTGAGTTGGAGACCGCTGGTGGTGTATTGAACCCGACCAGGGCCCAGCGGTCTTCCATCTAGTGCTGCCACTGACAACAGAGATGAGCAAGGTTTTAGTGTGAGATCGTGAGCTTTGGCAAAATCCAAATCCATAAAGTTCCCAGCTGCACCTGAGTCAATGAGAGCGATTGTACTAATCTGTTTATCAGCCAGAGTAATGGTTACGGGAGTTTTAACAGTCTGAGAAGAGGCAGAGTAATGACTCACCGCAGTAGACGTGCGTTGTGAGGGTCTGGACGGACAGGATGCCTTCACATGACCTGGTTTGCCACAGTAGAGACACAGGTTGAGCTGATGACGTCATTCTCTTTCCTCTGCGGTGAGGCGAGTGTGGGCTATTTGCATAGCTTCGGGTTCGGGAGTGGAGGTTGATGGAGGGACTGAAGGAGGTAAGTTTTTGCCAGTTCTTCTTGAGCGAATAAGATTGTCGATGCGGATGGCCAGGTTAATTAGTTCGTCCAGGGACTTCCCCTAGTCCCGGCAAGCCAGCTCAGCCTGTAGTTCGTGACTCAGCCCCTTACGGAAATGTAGTTTTAGTGGTTCATCGGGCCACCCAGTCTGCGCAGCCAGCGTGCGAAAGGTGAGAGCGAACTCTGCAGCCGTGTTCTTCCCCTGGCGCAGCATCAGAATCTGTTCACCTGCACCCTCTCCTCCTTCGGGGTAATCAAAAACCTCCTTGAAGCGTCGAAGGAATTCTTTGAAAGAGGGAAAAGGCCGATTCAAATCCCACACCGCTGTAGCCCAATCCAGTGCCTTGCCAGTGAGCAATGAGCAGACAAAAGCGATGCGGCTCTCTTCTGTGGGATACAAAGCAGGTTGTTGCGTGACAAACAATGAACATTGAAGTAAGAATCCCTTACATTTGGCAGGTGAGCCGTCGAATTTGTCCGGGTATGCTAGTCGAGGGCTGGCTACGGGTGCGGCTGGTGAGGTGGGTGGAGACGGTGTTGCGACTGGTAACGGAGCTGTTTCAGCCGAGGGCAGTTGCAGGAACGCAGCGTCTTTACCATCTCCTCCGTGAGCGCAGTTAGGTGAGCGAGCTGTTGTTGATGTGATGCTAGAACGCTAGCTTGAGCTGAGACCTCCGTAGTCAATCTGTACACTGCTGCTGGATCGATTGGTGGCGAAGTCTTCTGTAATGAAGGGTCAACAGAGCTGGGATCCATTTGCAGCGTTTAATGATAAACAACGTCAGACAGGCAGGGTCGGTACACAATAAACAGGGTAAACGTAGGTAAGACAATACTCAGCGTCGTAAAGCAGGCAGAAGGTCGGGGCAGGCAGCAGACAGAGTAAACAATAATCCGTAAACCAAAGCAGAGAGTTCCAAAGGCAGGCAGCAAGGTTCAACAACGAGATAACAGTCCAAAATCAGTCCACAATAATCCAACACAGAAGTAAACGCTCAGAAATGTCAGCCGGGGCAAAACAAGACTTCACAAAGGTGAAGCGGAACCCGGAAGTATTTATAGGAGGGAGACAGGAAATGATAGTCCGTGGGGTAAGAACCAGGTACGGGGCTGATGGGAGATGTAGTGAGGAGCGAGAACTAGAATTCAGGTGATGACGACCTCTGGTGGCGATCGGGGGGAACCACAGAGGTCGGGATCGTTACAACAAGCCTTCTCATTAAATTATATGTTACTGTTTCGATAGTGACAAATTTGGGGAGAGGACAAATAGTCCAAAACTTTCTGAAAATACAATATGAGAATTAACAGCACAATTACTAGAAATGTGTACGTTGGATATTATACGATACAAAATTTGTGGAAAAAGACATTTTTTCAAGACGTTTCCAACTCTTTGAACCAACTTTAAACCAATTCTTCTGTAGAATGGCCCATATATATATATATAATCTCTAGTCTAATCATTGCATTCAGTCCGAAATTTAAAGACAAAATTTGAAGACTTTTGTCAAGGGTAAACATTGGCAGTGGAATTTGATGGAATGTTTGCCTTCAATCATTACAACAAACTTGCAGAGTTTCTTCTTGATAAGTGACATTTCCAGTTAAAAGTATTCCTAATATGTGACCCTGGACCACAAAACCAGTCATAAGGGTACATGTTCTGAAACTTTATTTATTTATACATCATCTGAAAGCTGAATAAATAAGCTATCACTGATGTATGGTTTGTTTATACAGGACAATATTTGGCCGAGATACAACTATTTGAAAATCTGGAATCTGGGGGTGCAAAAAAAAAAAAAAAAATCGATCAATCTAAATATTGAGAAAATCACCTTTAAAGTTGCCCAAATTAAGTTCTTAGCAATGCAATATTACTAATCAAAAATTACGTTTTTATATATTTTTGGTAGGAAAAAATATCTTTATGGAACATGATCTTTACTTAACATTCTAATGATTTTTGGCATGAAAGAAAAATTTTGACCCATACAATGTATTTTTGGCTATTGCTACAAATAGACACGAGCTACTTAGGACTGGTTTTGTGGTCCAGGGATGTTTTATTGAAAGTAGCCTCTTTTACTTGTTGAGACATCCCTTCAATTTTATAACCCCATCAGAGTTGTGTTTGCGATGTTGGGGGGAGATGAGCAAATGGCCCATTTGCAAAGATTGTTTGAAAACATGCTTTATTCGTGTAGTTCCGCTAAGTGACATTTGTAGCGGAGAAATTTCTCTTTATTATTATTTTAGCATAGTACATCATTAAATGAAAATGAGAAATGTTTCCTTGGCAACTAGCTGATATAATTGCTTGATATATTTTTATTTCACATTTACTTTATTTGAAGTAACAAAAATGTCTTTTTTTTTTTTTTTTGGTTAACTATAATAACCCTGCATCTCTCTCATGATGTGTGTGCTTTGCTGATGACTCCTGGTGGGCATATTCAATCTGAAGGCTAATATTCCCACCCACTGATACAGTCTTTTATTGCTCTGAAATGTTTGTTTTTATTACGTATATTGTTTTTTCAGGGGAAGATATTGTTGCATGGATTGCCAATCGATTCAAAATAGATGCTACGGGTAAGTCAAGTAAATTGTTTTTTGTTTACTAATATTATAACTGTAAAAAATATGTCTCAATGTAAATCTGTATAAAGCATTACAGATATGCTTTGAGAAATAGTGCTATGCAATTTAATGGTGTGGGATGCTGTATTGTTCATTTGGATCTTTATTAGATGCATTAACTTTCTTATTCTGAATGCTTAGAGGCCCGAGCTATGGGGACCATGATGGTGGCGTTTGGGTACATCTATCCACTACAAGATCATAAGAGACTCATCCTTAAACCAGACACATCCCTGTATCGCTTTCAGGTAACTTTCACACAACCTTCAAAAACTGTGATAACACATATCACACATATTAGCATCATGGTTTCCACTAACATATTAAGCAGCACAACTGTTTACAGCATTCGTAATAATGCGTAAAAGTGCGTAATAATTCGATAAGTTTCTTAAGCACCAAACCAGCATATTAGAATCATTTCTGAAAGATGATGTGATATTAAAAACTGGAGTAATGGTTATTTAGAGGGGACATCAGATGCCTGTTTTCCACAAGTTGTTATGATTTTTTAGGGTCTTCATGAAATGTCTAAAACATACTTTGATTAAAACTCCTCAGTGGTTGTGTAGAACAACACCTTTTTACCTTGTCAAAAACAGCTCTGTTCACAGCAACCTGCAACATGGCGTTCACAGCAACATGGTGCATGTCTCTTTAAATTATAATGAGCTACTGCTCACCCCTCCCCTCTCTTCCGTTTTTTGTGTATTCGGTGGTGCATTACCATAAAAAATAAAACTCAGTGGCTTTCATTGTTGGGAGAAAATGAAGACTGTTATGTTCACTTTTACACTGACCAAAATTATAAACGCAACACTTTTGTTTTTGCCCCCATTTTTCATAAGCAGAACTCAAAGATCCAAGACTTTTTCTATGTACCAAAAACGCCTATTTCTCTCAAATATTGTTCACAAATCTGTCTAAATCTGTGTTAGTGAGCACTTCTCCTTTGCCGAGATAATCCATCCACCTCATAGGTGTGGCATATCAAGATGCTGATTAGACAGCATAATTATTGCACAGGTGTGCCTTAGGCTGGCCACAATAAAAGGCCACTCTAAAATGTGCAGTTTTATCACACAGCACAATGCCACAGATGTCACAAGTTTTGAGGGAGTGTGCAATTGGCATGCTGACTGCATAAATGTCCACCAGATATGCTGCCCGTGAATTGAATGTTCATTTCTCTACCGTAAGTCGTCTCCAAAGGCGTTTCAGAGAGTTTGGCAGTACATCCAACCGGCCTCACAACCGCAGACCACGTGTAACCACACCAGCCCAGGACCTTCGCATCAAGCATTTTCAGATCATCTGAGACCAGCCACCCAGACAGCTGCTGCAACAATCGGTTTGCATAACCAAAGAATTTCTGCACAAACGGTCAGAAACCGTCTTAGGGAAGCTCATCTGCATGCTCATTGTCCTCACGGGGGTCTCGAACTGACTGCAGTTTGTCGTTGTAACCGGCTCAAGTGGGCAAATGCTCACATTCGATGGCATCTGGCACTTTGGAGAGGTGTTCTCTTCACGGATGAATCCCGGTTTTCACTGTACAGGGCAGATGGCAGTGTGTATGGCGTGGTGTGGGTGAGTGGTTTGCAGAAGTCAACGTTGTGGATCGAGTGGCCCATGATGGCGGTGGGGTTATGGTATGGGCAAGCGTATGTTATGGACAACGAACACCGGTGCATTTTATTGATGGCATTTTGAATGCACAGAGATACCGTGACGAGATCCTGAGGCCCATTGTTGTGCCATTCATCCACGACCATCACCTCATGTTGCAGCATGATAATGCACGGCCCCATGTTGCAAGGATCTGTACACAATTCCTGGAAGCTGAAAACATCCCAGTTCTTGCATGGCCAGAATACTCACCGGACACGTCTCCCATTGAGCATGTTTGGGATGCTCTAGATCGGCGTATACGACAACATATTCCAGTTCCTGCCAAACATCCAAACTTCGCACAGCCATTGAAGAGGAGTGGACCAACATTCCACAGGCCACAATCAACAACCTGATCAACTCTATGCGAAGGAGATGTGTTGCACTGCGTGAGGCAAATGGTGGTCTCACCAGATACTGACTGGTTTTCGGACCCCCCCGGACCCCCCCAATACAGCAAAACTGCACATTATAGAGTGGCCTTTTATTGTGGCCAGCCTAAGGCACACCTGTGCAATAATCATGCTGTCTAATCAGCATCTTGATATGCCACACCTGTGAGGTGGATGGATTATCTCGACAAGGGAGAAGTGCTCACTAACACAGATTTAGACAGATTTGTGAACACTATTTGAGAGAAATAGGCCTTTTTTGTACATAGAAAAAGTCGTAGATCTTTGAGCTCAGCTCATGAAAAATGGGGGCAAAAACAAAAGCGTTGCGTTTATAATTTTGGTCAGTGCATATCTAACTAAAAAACACCTGCATTGCTTACAAGACGTTGTTGCTACAGCTGCTCAAGTGCAGAAAAAATGGCGGACAGTGTACAACTGGCTGAGGGTGGAAATATGCAAATACGGGACAGTCTGTCACTGGTCGTGGGCGGGGCCTAAGCAGTATGATGTCATATTGCTCAGAAAATCAAAACGGCTTCATAATTGAGACTCTTTAGGTTTTTTATTGATTAAAAAGAGGAGTGAATGGATTTTCATCATTGTAGGGTGGTTGTGTCCACACACTGCTAAGAAACATTTATACGCAAACATGTAAAAATATGTAAAAGTGAATTTTGCATCCAGGTGTCCTCTTTAAATTTAGCTTTGCCATTACAGAAATAATTAACATTTTAAAATATAATGCAAAAGAAAGCAGTTGTTTTAGATCGTGTTAATAATTTCAGCATAAAGTTACATTTTTTAGGGTTTTTTCTTCAATATGCTAACCTTTTCCATTCCTACTTCCATACATTTCTTCTTCCAGACCCCATATTTTTGGCCTGCACAGCAGTGGCCGGTGGAAGACACAGACTATGGTGTGTAATCATCTTTCATTTTTCATGCATGCTGATAGGTTGTCATAGCAATAATTCACAGTGAGATTATTCATTATTCTTCAAACAGCTGTCAGAGATAAAGAATGTGATAAACTGCTTTCATGTTGAGTCATATCACATCTTTAAATTGGCTTTTACTGGCAAGGTCAGATGTTTATATGTGTATTTTCAGCAATTTATCTGGCAAAGAGAAATATACGCAAGAAAGGGATGTTGGAGCTGTATGAACAGGTAATTGAACATCTTATCTTTCATTGTCTACTGAATTATTAAATGGATAGTTCACCCGGAAATGAACATTCTGTTATCAATTACTCACCCTCATGTCGTTCCAAACCTGACCTTTGTTTATCTTCGGAACACAAATTAGGATATTTTTGATACCTTTGCATAGACAGCAATGTTAAGACATGATTAAAATTGTCCATGCGACATCAGTGGTTCAACCTTAATTTTATGAAGCCACGAGAACGTGGTAGTTGCGTTCCTGTCTGTGCAGGGTCAGAAAGATTTTGAATTTTGTCAAAAATATCTTCATTTGTGTTCCGAAGATAAACGAAGGTCTTATGGGTTCGGAACGACATGAGGGTGAGTAATTAATGACAGAATTTTCATTTTTGGGTGAACTGTCTCTTTAAATATATATCAATTTCTCTGAAATCCTGTGTTGTAATGCAGCGAAAGAGGAATTCACTATAATAAATCGCATGACAAATTACTAGACTTAGGAATTATTAAAGACATAAAATGTGTGTTTTTCTATTTAGGAACAGTACAACAATCTTTACAAATGGATGAATCACAAGTGGGATTTTATTGTAATGCAGGCCAAAGAACAGTACAGGTGAGTTACCCTCAAATATTGCAGAATATTTATGATGTATCACGGCTCAATCAGTCCAATGTTTTTCTTGCTTTGCTGTCAATATACACTGCCTGGCCAAAAAAAATAGCACACTCTAATATTGCATTTGACAGCTTTTAGCTTCGATCACAGTGTGTATTTGTTGTGGCATTGCTCCAGTAACGTTATGCAACACCACAACATTTATTTCCATCAAGACGTGTTTTAAGCTTTGGCTGAGATCATGTTGTACACAAAGGGATAGTCAAGCCCTTCTTTAAAGCTTCTCAATCACATCCCAAAGACTTTCAAAAGTGTTAAGGTCACAACTCTATGGTGACCAATTCATGTGTGAAAATGATTTCTCATGCTCTCTGAATCACTCTTTCGCAATTTGAGGCCGATGAATCTTGTCATTGTCATCCTAGAATATGAACATGGGTACTTTTTCAGACATGTTTTCTTATATAAAAAGCTATACACTGCATCAATTAGGGTTAAAAGAATTGTTGCTGAACATATAACATGCCAGTAACATATTAAAAGGGAAGTCCACTTCCAGAACAAAGATTTACAGATAATTTACTCACCCCCTTGTTGTCCAAGATGCTCATGTCTTTCTTTCTTCAGTCGTAAAGAAATTATGTTTTTTGAGGAAAACATTTCAGCATTTCTCTTCATATAGTGGACTTCTATGGTGCCCCGAGTTTGAATTTCCAAAATGCAGTTTAAATGCGGCTTCAAACGATCCCAGTCGATGTAGAAGGGTCTTATCTAGCGAAACAATCGGTTATTTTCATAAAAATAATACAATTTATATACTTTTTAATGTCAAACACTTGTCTTGTCTTTCTCTGCCTGAACAGTTTTTTCCGGTTCATGACAGTTAGGGTATGTTGCTGTTTTACCTTTTTTGTTAAGGGTGTTTGATCATCTTTGCATGTTCATTTTGCAAAGACAGGGTCGGTACTTCTGCAGCGATGTAGGATGATTTTGAAATGATTTTTGAAGTGGGAGAAAATACGATCTGATTTTTTCTACATACCCTAACTGTCTTGAGTCAGAATACACAGAGTTCAGGCAGAGCAAGACAAGACGAGTGTTTGAGATTGAAAAGTATTTAAACTGTGTTTTTTTAATAACCGATTGTTTCGCTAGATAAGACCCCTCTTCCTCGGCTGGGATCATTTACAGCCGCATTTGGGATCGTTTGAAGCCGCATTTAACTGCATTTTGGAAGTTCAAACTTGGGACATAAAAAAAACATAATTTCTTAACGACAGAAGAAAGAAAGACATGAACATCTTGGATGACGAGGGGGTGAGTACATTATATGTGAATTTTTGTTCTGGACTTTGTTCTTCTCCTTTAATCACTGTAATAAAAATCCAATCCTAGATGCTTTTGCTTATTTAAAGGAGACCTATTATGCCCCTTTTTACAAGATGTAATATAAGTCTCAGGTATCCTCAGAATGTGTCTATGAAGCTTCAGCTCAAGATACCCCACAGATTATTATATCATTTTGAAAATGCCTATTTTGAGGAAAAGCAGAAACAGGCTGTTTTTGCGCATGTCTCTTTAAATGCAAATGAGCTGCTGCTCCCCACCCCCTTTTCCAGAATAGGACTGTGCCTTTATAGCTCCTACCTCAGATACTCTGACAAAAAAACATCTGTTTGGTTTTGATTATCATGTCTATCATGCTGAAATCATGCATTTTAAAGCCATTAGTTTAAACTTCTGATATACGGTTTTCTGAGCACACACATCCGAAGCAGGCACATAGAAAACGGCTGTAACATGGCATGTGAGTACTAAACTAAGTTCTCTTTCATGTCTTACTGCACTTAAACTGTCAAATACACACAAGTTTATGTTAAAAACACACAAGTTACAAAAACAGTGAGTTGCCTGTGAAGGTAAACTGCTGAGAAAGAAGTTGCATGCTTATTTTAGATCTGTGTGGCAGCAGCATAATATACAGTAAATAAATCAATAAATCCACTGCTCTCGTCACCTGTGAGGCTGGGACAATAAATAGTGTTCTGTGCTCGTCTGTGGAGCCAAACACAGAACATTTAGCATGCTTTGCTCAAACTTTTGACATTGCGTTAGAACTGGTACACTGTTGTCTCTTGCGAATACAGAATGGCGGTGATGTGGGTGGAAATGTGCAGATTAATAGGCGGTATTATTATAATAAGATCCCCTTACTATGTCACAGGGGAAGCAAACAGCATGTTTTTTCACATGCTTGCAGAAAAAGGCTTTTGAAAACAAAATTAATTGGTTGTCCTTTTTCACATTTTCTGGGTTGATAGATACACCATGGACCCAATTATAGCACATAAATACGGCAAAAGTCAGATTTTCATGATATGTCTCCTTTAAATCCAACTAGTGACTTTTTTGGCCAGGCAGTTTGCATTTAATTTTTGTTTCAGCATATAAAAGAGTCAGTGCTTTTTTCTGCAGGGCGGGTAAGGAGAGAAAGAAGCCAGACCGGGTGGTTTTTGACTGTCAGGAACGGGCCTACTGGGTTGTACATCGGCCACCGGTGAGTTACCTTTGGACTGAGTATATAAGGTCAATTAAAGTAGAATATTTCCTTGCAAAGTGACTTAAAAACGTAAAAGTTTATTTTGGGATTTTAAATATTTTGCTATTTTCCTAATTCTGTAATTTGGCTCCTTTTAAATAAAGCTTCAGAACTTATATTCGATAAGTACATTTGTGTTATTTCCACTCAACAGCCAGGAACAGTTAGTGCGATGGACTATGGACATGACAGGATGGTCGACCCTAATATGGATGAGGTAAAGGTATGTGTGAAAAATTATCATAATTTTCATGGAGATACATTTTATAAAGAAATTCCACAATTATGACAACTGGGTTTTCAATATAGAGTAGGTCTGATGAAGAATCCAAGATTATAATTGTGATGAGAGGGAGGTGTGCTCAGCTTATCAAGGATATTTCTAGTATGTCAGCTTATATCCAATAGGATTTAAATAATCATAATCTCAATGCTTGCCATTGCAAAGGTCTGATTGCGTTCAATACAATAGGTTTGTCTTACATCCTTTCTCTCTTTCTTTCCTACAGATTTGATTCCTAAACTTAACACATGACAAGAAAGATCTGATGACTTCAAAATGAAAGCACACACTCAGTGGATCATAAAATTGGACTCTGCGTAATAGAAATTTGAGTGGATGCTTTTTTAAAATGACATTGGAAGTCAACAAAGCAACCATATTCAAAGGGTCTCATAACCCAAACATGCTCAAACGTCAGTCATTTGCTTTCAATACTGTTCTTTAGCATGAGTCACCCCTTCCTTTCATTGCACTTAAGCTGTTTCTAAAATTGTTTTGCAGAAAAAAACATCTGACTACTACAGAAGAATAGTAAGTGCCAAACAACTTGAACTAGCACACAGTTACAAAAGGCAGAGATCAAATATAAAATTAGTTCATTTTGACAAATGAATCTGTTTTCTTGCAGATAATGTTCACTCAGCAATGCATCATGAGACCAAGGGTGAAGTCATCTGTGTCAATTGGAGCGTATGTTACTGTCAGATAGCAATTCCAGTTAACTTACGTTACAGTTGAGGTCAAAAGTGTACAGAATCTGCTTGCAGAATCTGCAAAATGTTATTTATTTTACAAAAATAAGAAGGATCATACAAAGTAGTTAATGTCTCTTGTTTGTCCTGTAGTTAAACTGCCCGCTGTTCTTCAGAAAAATCCTTCAGGTCCCACAAATTCTTTGGTTTTTCAGCATTTTTGTGGATTTGAACCCTTTCCAAGAATGACTGTATGATTTTGAGATCCATCTTTTCACACTGAGGACAACTGAGGGACTCATATGCAACTATTACAGAAGGTTTAAACACTCACTGATGCTTCAGAAGGAAACACTATGCATTAAGAGCCAGGGAAAATAGGAAAAATGTACACATCACCCCCCAGCTCCTAATGCATCGCTTGTCCTTCTGGAGAATCAATGAGCATTTGAACCTTCTGTAATAGTTGCATATGATTGCTAAACTTAACAGATGGGTGAGTAACCCAGCTGCCTTAAAATGTTTAGTTGATTCAACTCAAATATCTAAGTTGTCACTTAGTATAATTTAACATTTCAAGTTGAATAAACTTTTTTTGAGTTGACTGAACTTAAAATTTTAAGGCAGCCAGGTTACAAATTATTTTAAGTTGATTCAACAAATTGTTTTTTACAGTGTAGACTATATGTAAACATCTTTCTTGTGAAATATCTTCAGGTCAGTACTAAAAAAACAACATGCATTTTGTAAAATTAACATTTTGCAGATTCCGTAAACCTTTGACCTCAAGTGTATTATGTAGAATCCTATATATTAAAAAAAGTATTTTAAATGTTTTAGATTAAAATATTTTAAGATATAATTATATCACATATCTTTAATGTTTTGTTATAGTATTTTAATTATATATATGTATGTATGTATATATATATATATATATATATATATATATATATATATATATATATATATATATATATATATATATATATTGTAATCTTTTTCAGACTTGTTAAGTACACAACAACATACAAAGAGCATGACCCTTTTCTCCACGCCTGCCTGCCAAGCAACCCCTGGTTAACAGATGATATTACATATTGGACCCTCAACATGCCAAAGTGAGCCCAATATCTTAAACTATTTCTCTGTCAGATACAAATCTTTTTATTTAAATAAAAGCTTGTTTTTTTAAAAGGGTTAGTTTACCCCAAAATGGAAATTCTGACATTAATTACTCACCCTCATGTTGTTTCAAACCTGTAAGACCTTAGTTCATCTTCAGAGCACAAATTAAGATATTTTTGATGAAATCTGAGAGCTTTCTGACCCAGACAGCAACGCAACTGACACATTCAAGGCCCAGAATAAAACATTGTTAAAATAGTCCATTTTATATCAGTGGTTCATTTTCATGAAGTTACCAGAATACTTTTTTTGAGCAAAGAAAACAAACAGGGTCAGAAAGCTCTCGGATTTCATCAAAAATATCTTAATTTGTGTTCTGAAGATGAATGACAGTCATACAGATTTGGAACAACATGATGATGAGTAATTAATAACAGAAATTTCATTTTTGGCTGAACTATTCCTTTAATAAACATATAATTAAATATTGTGTGTTCGGTTCATACAGTGTTGAGACCCCTACTAAAATGAGGGTTGAGCGCTGGACTTTCAGCTTTGGAGAACTGCTTATGGATCCTCGAGGAAGGGCAGATTTCCGCCTCTTCCTTAAAAAGGAGTTCAGTGGTATGCTTTATTATAAACTTACACCACTAACTGATAACATTTTCACAGTGTTGACATTAGATCTATTAGGTGACTTGTTGGTTTAGGTCTGCCCTATTTTAAAAATGATATTTAATGGTTGATGTTCATATTCAAAACTTCAATAATTGTTATTTATTAGAGGAGATTGTGACTATAACCTGATTGCTGAATAGGTGAGAATCTTGCCTTCTGGGAATCCTGTGAGGATCTGAAATGGGGTGCTGCAGAGACAATGAAAGAAAAAGCTCAGCAAATATATAAGTAAGGAACCTGCTTTTGACAAGGTTTTTTTTCCTCTATTTGTTTTAATCATTAATGAAACTATTAACTAATAAATAAATACAAAATATTAGCATTTAACTCCAGCATTTTTTATTCTTATTTGATTAGGACCTTTTTGGCTCGTGGAGCTCCACGTTGGATCAACATTGACGGCAAAACAATGGACATAACAGTGAAGGGTTTGGCACATCCTCATCGTTATGTACTGGATGCTGCCCAGACTCACATTTACATGCTCATGAAAAAGGTCTCTCATCTCATGTAAATCTTTGCAGCTCAAATGCCTTGTGCCATGTACAAACATGAATTTAATGTTAGCTATAATGGTCTGTCATTAAGGACTCATATGGGCGATATCTCAAGTCCCCGGTGTTCAAGGAAACTCAGAAGAAGGCCATTGCTCCTGAACCACACAGATTCAGGTGAGATGTGCCTTTCTGCTGGCTCCTATATATATTAAAAGACTGCTTCATAATGCATAAGTGACATTACTCTTTTCTAATGTCTCCTAGTGATGCACAGTTGGAGCAGAATGCCAAGAGAAGGCGGCCCAGCCTGAGTCCCATCATCCTGAGACAGCAGGAGGAAGAACAGAAGGCCAAACTTGCAGCAAGTGGCCCGGTGGACATCACACAGGTCATGAGCAAACTGGAAAGGAAAAAGAACAACTGAAAGGAGACCTAAAATGCAAAGAATAGATAAAAGCAAATATTTTTAAAGCCAGTATATTCATATAGAAAGCATGTTGCTGTGTTATTACTGAGATATTTCTAGTTTTTGAAAGTTTGCTTGGTATATTTTTAATACGTCATCAAAAACTTACAATTAGGCTTTTTGTTAGGCCATTATGTTGTTCTTCTACAGTCTTGTCATTCACTATAATCTTTGTTATATTTTTGTTTTGTCAGACTTCATCTCCTTTTCATTTTGTAAAACCAAAAATGATCAATGTTGTCCTCCTCATTACTAGTTTGTTTTTGTCTCATGTTTGTTCCATTTACAAGTTTCCTTGTAAATCATAACCTTATTAAAATTCATACTAAAACCATTTCTGCCATCTGTTGTCACATCATTTGTCTTTGTCATTCATTGCTGAGTGTTGAGTGAAATGTACAGTATATGTATGTCATCACGCAACTCATCCTTTGTGCATAGTTACCATTTGTCTAAAATAACTGACCTCATGTCAGAGGAAATGAACATGCTATTCTGTCATAATTTTCTCACCTTCAAGTGTTTTGAAACCTGTATGACTCGCTTTATTTCATAAGAGCAAGGCTGTTTTTTTTTAATTTAGTGAAAGTGAATGGTGACCTTGTCTGGCAAGCAAGACTTTCAAGACATGTTTACTGCATCTATTTTTATGATGCTTTTATGAAGCTTGACAGAAACATTAATTGTATCGAAGAAAGCAATGTAAAGATTCTGCTAAACCTTTCATATTGTGTACAGCATAAGAAATAGTCATATGGGATTAGAACTACATGAGGGTGCGTAAATGGAAATAATAAAAAATAAATAATTATGTTAAATATATTACCGAAATACTATCCTGAACGTAGATTTATCAAATTGCAAAATTAGGTAAGCGGAAGGTTCAAAATAATTTCATATAGGTACTAATAACTTCACATAGGACGTAATTTGTTGCTAAAATGAAAGGTTAACTTACCATCCTATAGACAGCTTCTATACGTTTTTTCTAAGAGCATAACCCCAAATGTCACTATGGAAGCTAAAAAAAAAAAAAAAAAAAAAAAAAAAGGTTGCGACTTTTTATTTCACAATACTGACTTTTTTACATCTCGCAATTCTGATATTTTTTCTCTTATACATTGATACAAACTCGCAATTCCAAGTTATAACGTCAGAACTGCAAATGCTAAACTCACATTATGACTTTTTTCCCCCTCAGAATTGAGATATAAACTCGCAATTGCGAGTTATCAAGTCAGAATTGCAAGATATAAACTCACAATTCTGACTTTTTTTTCTCAGAGTTGCTAGTTTATATCTTGCAGTTGTGACTTTTTTTCTCAGAATTTCGAGTTTAACTCAGAAAAATTAAGAATTGTGAGGAAAAAAGTCGCAATTACATTTTTTTTATTCAGTGACGGAAACGGTCTTCCATATTTCTCAATATAAGCTTCAAATTTACAGTAAAAACAATGTCTTGAAAATATTGCCTAAAAAAGTAATTTGTATCGTGATCACTAGATGTCATGCTTGTGTTGCTCTCACACTAATGCAGTTATTTTATTTGCAGTAGACGGCAGAATGCATGAATATGTAAAACAGAAATTTTTCGTTATGAATGGACAGTTCTGAAGCAGATAAGTTTAATCAGTATATACATTGAACAGCACAGTTTTATAACTTATATATACAACTGAAGGACTCATTTAAAAGGTTCAGTCATTGATGCTCCAGAAGGAAACGTCAAGGGGTGAAAACTTTTGAAAATGAGTATATTTTGTTTCAATATTCTATATATTTTTTAATTTACCACTGCCCTTAAGGTTTTTCAAAAGCCATAATCAGTAGCCTACAATTCACCCTGATCATCAATTCAAAATACCTACAGAAGTTTTGCACATACGTAACAATTTGAGTATCACCATACTGGTGATATTCAGATGTAAACAACAGCATGGATTGTCTAAACCATGGAAAAAAACATGTGGAAGCTGCTAAATCATACAGAGAAGGACTAAGTAAGCAGGAAAGTGTGCAATATTTTGACAAACTAAAGTTAATAGGTGGTAAAGATACGTACAAGCAGTATTAATAAAGATATTAGCCTAATATTTAACCTACCTGACCGGAAATGATAAGAACAAACACAAATGTGTTCAAGATTATTGCCCTGGAAATCCTGGTTCAGTTTGGCCAACCACAAACGCCTTTTGTTCCTCAGACAGTTTTTTGCACTCTTCACCTTGATTGTTATAACTTTTGGCAGTCTGTAGTACTCCAAATGTTTTTCTTGGTCCGACCAATTAGTACAGCCCAAAACATGACAATAATCCATCATTTTCAGCAGCAATAACCAGTAAAATATGCAAGTTTCGTTCAGTTCAGTGGCATTGCTTACATTCATTGCCGCCAATATGGCCGATTTGATTTGTTGCCGATGGCTGATTTGTTGGATGGACTTCCTACCAGGAATGCACTGCATTCCATGGTCTATGATTTCTATGCCGTTTACTCAACACAAACAGTATTTAATACTAATACATACTTTGCATGAACTGTCCTACAGCTCTGCCGGTTCACGGCACCCGTGCCTCATCTGGCCGTGTATACAGGCATTTGTGAAGCGCAGTCCACTGCCTCCCCCGGGCTTATGACACTGCCCAACAGTGCTGCCTGCCCGTCTCCCATCAGCGTCGCCATCGACAGCACTCCAGCATCAGAGAGGAGGTTTGATGGCAACGGAGGGCCTTCCTCCTCCCATTTCCCATCTATTGCAGAGGCTTCAGTATCAGAGGAAGAGAACCAGCCACCTGCCCCAAAGTCCCGTATGGCTCTGTCACTGAGCAGACTCCTCCGCAGAGGATGCAACGCCCCGTCTGTCTTTGCGAGCCTATCCCCAAAATGTGGTGTGGCTTCAGGAGGAGGCAAAGTACAGCCACTTGGAGTGGAGCCGCTTGCACAACCTCAGCCCAGAAGAATTGCAAAGTTAGTACATGCACTTTTTGGCCTTGTTTTGATGTTATTTTACAATATATGAATATATTACAAAATAACCCAAACTGCTTTTACAGCTTTTTTCAAATCAAAGTTGACATCCCACCTGAATGCCGCATCTACCCTATTGATTCAGAAGATGAGGAGGACGACAGTCCTGATACAGCAAGAGGAGGTGTGAAAGAAATCATTTGTCCGTGGGAAACTGTCACCAAACAAGATGGAGCTGGATAGAAGAGTCATAGATGAGTCAGTAGAGAGGAAGGAAATACACTGAACCAACACTTGTGTTATAAATATTTTGTCTTACAACCCCGAGAAGGCTGTGGTAGTAATGTATGAAGTAACCTCATCTCTAATTGACCTGTCTGTTATTTTTGATAGCTTTTAGGTAGTGCCTAAATGTTATTGTAGCCAATGATTTGGTTATAATATGTTTAAATGTTGGTTTTATATACATAAATTCGTATTCTGATGTCACTGTTCTTTTATGACTGAAGGGGCCTTATTTTAAGAGATTTTTGTTTTGTTTGTTTAACTATCATGGTTTGTTTAGTGGTGCGGACAAAAGATTTTGTACTTGGCTTGTTCACTGTTTTATATAGCTGCAAAACATAAATGTGAATTGCTTTAAGAAATGTTATTTTCATAGAAGTAAATCTAGTAAGGCAGTAAAACAGAATGTGGATACACATTTGCTGTCTGAATGTATAACCTTTAAAATGTTTACAGTTCACTTCAGAATGTGAATTTGTTCATGACTCATGTTTAAATTGTGTAAGTGCCTCAATAAATCATTCAAAGTTAGTTATTTTGATGTGGAATCGCTACTGTATATATTTAGCATTCAGTGTAACTGGCATTTTGTATATTTTTGGTAAATTTTGTTCGTTTTCTGATAAAAATCTCCTTTCTGAGGAAATTTATGAAAAGTTTTGATGGGGGCTTTTATTTTAACACAAAGTAACTTAACCCTAGCTTCTTATTTGTGGTGTTTATCATTGTATGCTTATTATCGTTTGTTTAATATTTGATATTTAAATATAATTACATTTATGATTTGTTTAATTTAAGTTTTCCAATATTTGGAATACAACTAATACACATTTTGCGGTCAAATAGCTTTATCTGCAGATCGTGTTTTTATTTTAAACGGACTTTTATTTTCCGGAAGTACTGTGAGTGTGTTGACTGGCTTTACAGCCCTCTGCGGTTGAACAGCAGAGAGTAGCCGGATGCCTCAGTACAGTTTTTTGAGTACATGAACACCTTTGTAAAGCCGAACGGTTGTTGTGTTTCACTTTGCGACTCGGTAAGTCGTTCAAATCAAACAGGTTCGCATGTGAGTCCCCCTTTAAACGGCGAAAGTTTAAAAATAGTAACAACAAGTAGCGGTATGTGACAATTCATCGGCTTCTTATGTATTGTTTCTCAGCGCACATTTCACTTGATCCACTAGTGTCTGTTACTACATTCATGCAGCTGTCGCGACGAGGATCTGGCCTGCTATATCTGGCCTGTTTAGTCTCGTTTAACATCTCAAATGTGATGATTTTTCAAATGTATGAGCTTCATAGCAGCACAGGCTTCTCATTTCCTGCCATGTCGCATCAGTGATGTATGTGTAACAGCAAGCGCTAGTAAGTGTTATAAACAAATGTGTCGTGGGTTGTTTATACTCTAAACCAAATTACTGTTGTAATGCTGTAGATGTGTGATTATGCTATTTGTACTGGAACATATGAAGTATTTGATGGGCTAGTGCTGGGACACACCTACTAATCATCAACACATGCGGATCTGTTCCTTTCCACTTGATGGATACAGATAAGCTATCAAGAGACTTATTATATGCATATATATGAATAAAATCTGGTTTAATTTAGGGCAGTTCTTCTATCTGCATGCTCATGAATTGGTATAAAGAGGCATTTTTGGTTATTACATAAGCATCTGCATTGACTGCTGCTATGCCAACACGTATCCGTAACCTCATGGCATAATTTAGCTGTCTGGCGATGGGATATTGTGCAATGATTATGTACATGTATATACACACAAAGTTGCATTACAAATGCTGGTTCTCTCTTTCACAAGGCCTTCAAGATGCACTCAACCTGTGAGTGGAAATGAGGCTGAAATCTCTTACTGTGGATCTCATAATAAAGGTATTGTGCTTTTTATTTTTGATTTATAAATCATGACAAATTTAGAATTTCTGAACTACTTCAGAAGGGTGTGTCTATCCATATTACGTTATTATGTCTGGTTAATAGGGTATGAGGTTACCTGTATCAGTTGCTCAGGTGAAGGATTATGTGTTTTTAGTATTATTTCTTTGGCTGATGGTTAAAGGCAGGTGTGGACCTGCACGATGAGGAATGTCGGAAAGTTTTATGTCTTTCCCCTTGTCAGTGTACTAGACCTGAACACTGCATGTCTGAACACTGTTTCTTAAGTAAAGTTGGAATGTTCTTGTAAAATAATCCCTTACTTAGATATATATAAGGAATAGTGTACACTCTGGGACACACACATCAGTCTCATCAGTCTTGTATCAACTCAAAGGGTTCATTTTGCGATGATAACCTGCTGACTGTACATTATTCTGCTTGTTCTATAGCCACTTGTCTAATAAATACATACAGATACATGCAATATTAAGTTGTTTTCTCTTACTAGTATATTAGTTTAAAGATTCTGTAAAGAAAATAGTTTGTTACGCTTACATGAACCAGCGGTTCTCAGTCGTTTCACTTGAAGGCCACTTGCTGCCCAACACAGTATTCAAAGTATTTTCTGCATTTCTGCTCCAGATATGACAAAGCTGCTTGTTTTAAACTTTTTCATTATGAGAAATTGGTAGTGTTGATATGTTAAAATAGCTACTTGGTTTATTGAAATCTTTTTGTGATTCCAGAAGTATAACAGGGGTCATAACATAGATTTTTTGTTATTTTAATAAGGGCTGTCTGTCAATTAAAATTTGTAATCTAATTATTTACACAATGTTTTGATTAATTCATCTAATTAATCAAATAAAATTGACTGTGAAAATACCCACAAAAGATTATTTAAAACTATTTTTGTGGTAACTGAGAAAGTATCAAGTAGACATTACAAATTGTAGCTTTAGAAAGAAATATTTTATTTGATTCAACACAGAATTTATTACACACACACATTTAGGCTGCAAGGGCCTAACGTGAGCTATGGAACATAGAGAAACGTCTCAGTATTTTTTGTTCATCAAAATTCCTTCTTTTTTGTTTTACAAAATAAAGTTTTGAAATGACATGAGGCTGAGAAATGATGACAGAATTACATTTTTTGGTGAACTATCCCTTTGTTTTTATTTTTCTTATTTTTTTAATGAAATGATACTCTACATAAGAAACTAAATCTACCAGCAGGTGGCAGTAAATGTCTTTGAGTCATTTATTCATTTGATTCATTCGAACGGCTGATTCATTCAGGAATGAAGTAAACTGCTCTTTTTATAAATAGGCTTTTAAATCTTTGGTTTACACGATTTGTTCAAAATATGGATACATTCAGAAAGTAAACACCGCTGTGTTGGTAGAAGATGTGCAACAATTCTGCTATGGCTTCAAGGGTAATGTGTTCTCTGCAAAATTGAGCAAATATGTATAATATTGTAATAATATCGTGTTTGTTTTTTCATAACTAATTAATTAAGGAAACTCTTTAAACTGACAGCCCTAAATTTAATATGTTCCTTGAAGTTTATTTATAATGTGAATAACGTTTTTGCACACAAAAACAAATAAATATGTGGAAAAATGATGATTCTGAACCTCTATCTAAAATAAGCTGTTTTAAGAGGTGGATCCTTTAAGGCTTTTTAGTAATCAGCCACTGTTATGATTGGCTAACGTCATTGCATAGGAAACAGTATCGAAGCCCCCTCGCTATTGCATGTGAGTGTTTTGACAACATGTTAAAAAAAAAAACAACAGCAACTGTTATTTCCAGACGAAGCATTATGAAATCATTTACTTACCGTTTGTGATGCAGCTGCAGTCAGATCTAGTACTGCTTTATCTTTCAACATGTTTCTTTGTGATCTCTCAATGACACTGTGCCTTGTTTGCAATACTCTGAGCAATCCGCTGACACAATCCAGGATGCCATTAAAAATAAACTATCCACTTGTTCTTTACGCTGGGATCCTTCTGATATCTCTACAAAGATGTAAACGAGCTTTATAAACTAGATGCGTCAAATTGAACATGCTTTCACTCCATTTGTCCTATTGACGACAGACTCAAGCACGTGGACTATGTCAGAAAGCGAATGCACATCTGTATACCGTATCCAGTGTAGACAAGATAGCGGCAGTGATTGTAATTTCTCCTTGCTTTTAATGCGACGTGACACTAGAATTCAACATATTCAGTTGATCAGCCGTTAAGCTACTGAACACCAGTGGGGGGGGCCTATGGTGAGAAGATGACTTTTTGTTGATGTCTTGCTCTGGAGGCAGTGTTTATGCAAATGTTTCTGCCTAGGTGTTGTCACCTAGCACCTCAGTTCCAAACAAGCTGGTTTTGGAGATTTAATAAATGCTTTGTTGTTAATGAGGAGGATGTTTTAAGCTACTAAACCTGCAGAATGTTTTAAAGGTCCCATATTGTCAAAACAAAAATTTCCTGTCTTTTATCATGATAACTGAGTTCTAGGGGCTATGTAACTACCATATAAGTTTCAATACAGTCACCACCCCGAGCACCACCCCCAGAACGTAATGCATTTTGCAAGAGTAACAAACATTATTAACAAGTTTACCTTGGGCGTCTCTTTGCAGCGTATGTTCTCGCGTGGTGTGCGTCATCACTGCAACACAGCCTTTACGGCATCGGTTCTGGCTTTTGTTTAGTGCTCGTTACAGGACTGATCCTGACCGGCAATGTCTAGGTTCCCAACCCGGGATCGTGTTGAGCACAGAAGGCACTCTTGCAATTTTTTGGAATCAGCGTCCAGTGAGAAAGGGGCTTTGCTGTATCAGTAGGAAAGCAATAGTTATATAGCTTACTCTGCATTCGGTGTTTGAAAAAGAAAATTCATGTTGTAACCGTGCTTAAGGAGGTGGTTGGTTGTCACATGTCGTCGCCGATTCAGCTCAAACATGTTATGTAAGGCTGGACAATATTTCCCTCAGCAGTGAGCATCATTACCGGTGTTTCTATTGACCTTACTTGTGAGTATCAATCAACAAACCACAGCAGACTACAGCATACATGACCCTACCTGTGGTTGGCCTGGCCATGCGTCACTCAGAAAACAACAGGCCAATCAAAAGAGATGCTCTTGAATATTAAGTAGACAGGCCAAAATCTACCTATTCTTAGCAGAGCTCCTGAAAGAGGAGCTGTAAAAATATATTAAGATGGTTTTTGGTACTTATACTGCT
This sequence comes from Cirrhinus mrigala, assembly GCA_036247105.1. Lineage (NCBI taxonomy): Eukaryota > Metazoa > Chordata > Actinopteri > Cypriniformes > Cyprinidae > Cirrhinus > Cirrhinus mrigala. The sequence goes on from CM070018.1 coordinate 18,586,158, forward strand.
GATATATATATCCTTAACGACATCAAGACCTAAAATAAAACTCCAGAAAGGTGTGCAATATGTGACCTTTAAAGGTACAAAGACCTCTTAAAAGCCAAAAGCTCAAGGCAAATTTGATTTCTCATGTCGTGACTCCTTAAATACTTTTAAGTCATTCTGTTGCTCCTTTAGAAGTTTCCTGAGGCCCACTGGTTGGTAACCACTGTATTAAACAATCTGCTGCAATGTAAACTGTTTTAATCTTGTTATGCTAACCATAAAATTAATACTGAACTACAGTACTATTGCACTGGTTGCACAGTGCCGCAAGTTAGCTGTTTTGATTTGCATTGGAATGAGAAGAGAGAAGGCATGAAGTGATACAAAAGCAGAACCAGTACATTTCCATGAATAACTGTTAAATGTACAGTTTCGCATCATCCTAAACAATATTTCACTTCTTAGATCAGAATCAAGGTTTCTAAAAGGCCATGTGATAAGCCAGCCAGGTTTTAATATTAACATGTGTTATTGATTTTTTTTTTTTTTTTTTTTTTCCATGGCTGGCAGGAGACAATGTACTGTAATCTAATACTGTTTCTCAAATAAAATGGCACAACTTGCCATGGGTCTTGAAACTCTGCTGCAGTGTTAGGCTTACAGCAATTGGAAAACATTAAATACTCTCCAAAGGCTTGTCAAATATTAGGTAACTGCTCAGAAGAAAATAATTTCTTCTTTCCGCTCCACCTCCACCTCTTGGGACAGGAGGGTGGGATTGGCGTGTCGATAGACTCTGGATGCTGGTGAGCTCATAATGAAGAACGCATTAGCTATCAAGATGGACAACGCTTACACAAAGCAATAACTCAATCTTACAGTTAGACATTGATTTTGGTCACTCTTTAGGGAAGAGCATTCAGCCACACTTCTCTAACATTCAGATCTGTTCCCATTAAATCACCACAGAGTCCATCCATGGGATACTCTACTCCAAAATAGAATTTACTCACTCTCATGTCTTTCCAAAATTTGTTGTGATTTCTTCCATGGAACATAAAGAAGATATACTGGAGAATGGTGGTGACTGAACAGTTCTGCTTCCCTTTGAATGATATGATATATAGTGGAAGTCAAAAAGTTGCATTACTAACATTCTTCAAAGTATTTTTTGTGTTAAGTGGGTGAGTAAATGGTGAGACAATTTTCATTTTTGGATAGACTATCCCTTTAATGTCAGTAGATGTGCTACATTAGTTCTCAAATGGATAGTTGCCTAATGTGCATTTGTGAATGCCATCTCCACAGTTTTAATGCTCAGAATGATCATTGTCATCACTGTGCTTCTGGTCAGATAATACTTTGTTTGGGTTTTTTTTTTTGGTGTTTTTCCATTTTTTCTTGGAAACGACAGTGGAGATATGACAGGAAGTAATTGGGAGAGAGAGAGAGGGGGTGGGGTCGGGAAAGGTCCATGAGGCGGGATTCGATCTCGGGACAACCAAGGCGCGACTGCACCATATGTCGACACATTTTTAGTTGTTTTTAATGCTTATGGTTGGAAACTGCATCTAATGCTCAAATGTTTACAGCTACAGGGTTTGTCCCAGACTTCTTTCCATGGCTTGTGCCAGCCTTTTTTTTTTTGCTTAATTCATTCTGTCCAACTGTTGGGATAAAGAAAGAAAAGGACAATGAAAGCTAAATAAATGAGTAAAAAGAAGGCTAAATGATAAAATCAGCAAAATGGAGATGTGGACAGATGGGTGGATAAACAATTCAGGTTAATCAGCAGTGTGTGTGCACCCTCCAAGCTAAAAACAAAATGTCAATTTGTTCACCCTCTTGTTGTTACAAGTCTGTATGACTTTATTTCTTTTGTGGAGCACATTTTAAACAATTTGCTGGTTGCTCATTTTCATACAGTTAGTGAGTGATGACTGAAGCTTGTAATATAAAAAAAAAAAAAGTAGTACGTATGAATCATGTGCTATACTCCAAGTGTTCTGAAATCAACTGCATTTTTCTAGAATTTTTCATTAGCTTCTTGTGAAATTGGCTAGGGAGTGGGTGATATACTGGTAGACATGATTGACTGGTTAAAGTTTGCCAAATGGTAGAGATTTTCGTTTGTTGTCTCTAACTTGGTTATATGCTTATGTGATGTTGCTGTGCTACATGGTTACGAAAATGTATCGTTTGCGCTCTTTTTAAGCATTGTGATTTTAAAAACAAGTGATTTTAAGCCGTTGAAAAAGAGCGGAACTCAGAAGAACTCTTTTCACTATATGCTCTGGAGTATTAGACAGTTATTTTTGCTGCTTTATAGGCCTTGAACAGTTAAATACACACATTTGTGTCTGTCAAAATGCCTGTCTGTGCAAGTATCCTATAAAACAGTAATTTAGGTCTCATGTGAGAACAAACAGCTGAGAAAGAAAGCACTTGTAACAGCATATTAGATCCGGGCAGCTCTTAAAGTGACAGCAGTCTAATACTCCTGCTGTCAGCGTTCATGTTAATCAAAACACCAAAAGAAAGAAAATCTATCACTGCTTTTGACTAAATCACTTTTGTAACTTTAATAAGAAGAAATATATATATATATGTAATTTACATTTTTTTTGTCCAATTACTTGCAATTAGTTTCTTATTCTAAATTGCAGACTGTTTACTTGTCTTAAGTGAGCTTGAATGTTTTTTTTTTTTTTAGGCTAGTATTTGTTTTTTGTGATATTGATATTGTGACACTGACAATAATGAAATTTCTTTGGTATCAAATATTTTGATATCATAAAGACTTTATTTAAAACAAAAATAATTAAATTGAAATATATATTGTTAATGTGAAATTAAATGATTCATATTGTGATATAAGATTTTGGTCATATTGTCCACCGCTAAAGTGGATATTAAATATTTAGGTTTTATTAAAGGAGTAGTTCACTTCCAGAACAAAAATGTACGGGTAATATACTCACCCCCTTGTCATCCAAGATGTTCATACCTTTCTTTTTATCAGTTGATAAGAAATTGTTTCTTGAGGGAAAACTTTTCAGAAATTGTCTTTGATTTTGTCTTGAAATTGTCTTGATTTTGAAGTTTATGAAGAAAACAAGATGGGAGTTTTCCGACATGCCCTAATTGTATTGACCTGGATTACACAGACTACACATGCACATTGCAGAGACGAGACGAGCATTTGAGGTCAAAAAATATATAAATGGTCAATTTGTTTAGAAAATAACCGATCGTTTCACTAGAAACGTTCCTCGGCTGGGATCATTTAGAGCCCTTTGAAGCTGCATTTAAACTGCATTTTAGAAGTTCAAACTTGAGGGGACCATAAATATCCATTATATGGAGAGAAATCCTGAAATGTTGTCCTCAAAAAACATAATTTCTTTACAACTGAAGAAAGAAAGATATGAACATCTTGGATGAGAAGGGGGTGAGTACATTATCTGTAAACTGTTGTTCTGGAAGTGAACTTCTCCTTTAATACTATGTATTGTGTTATACCATGTTTTGCAATTTTTCTTGCAGTTTCCATTTATCGAATTAGCTGAAATATTTAACAAATAAACACGCACAGGTTAGCAGATGTGTAGAAATATGCGTTATTCTTGCTCACAGTTTAGACGGCCATACAGGCACTTTTTGTTCTGTCGAAAACCAGACCAGACAAAGCGTTTTCCAAAAATGTTCTAAATCACTTACTGCTGGAGGCTTTGAGTTCTCCACCTGATGTTATTTTACATGCTTGTGTAAATCGCTGCCTCCAGCCATATTGGAAGACACTGAGAATGTGTGAGTTCCAGTGTGAGTTGCACAATACTTCATGTCTGAACTTGTAGTGTTTGTGTTGTATATAACATGTAACACACCCACAGTGGTTTCACTGGTTTAGTAAGCGAGTGATTTAATATAGGTTAATGGGACATGCGAGGCACAATTTTTCTTTTAGCACAGACTGTGCTAATGAAACATTTTCGAAAGAGTTTACTCAAAAGGTCATCTGTGTAGGGTGTGATTTCTTTATTTGTGCTCTTCCCTAATGATGCGTGATGTCAGAAAAATACCCTCTGTTCTTGTTCAGCAAAGCCTTTGATACCCTTTATATCTGTGTTATGTCTGTCTGTGTTTTGCAGTTTCTAATTCAGCCTTGTCTCTGTAATTAACCTGTCACAGGTCTGACTGCTTCACCCACCTGTCACCCTGGCAGCACAGGAAGCCAAGCGTGGGGAGGAGCTAAGCCCTGGCAGCATGGTGTCTGCCGTGGGGAACGGCTCTGTGCCCAGTCCTCAGAGCGAGGCGGTGACCAGTGAGCTGCAGGAACTCTCTCTGCAGTCTGTACCAAGCTTACTGCCCCTGAAAGAACGCAAGAATGGTGAGTTACGACACAATAGTGCTAATCCATTAGCATTAGTGAAACTCCCGTTGAATGTCAAGTTATCCACACAATCTGTCCATTCAGTATCATGTTTTATATGTGACCCTGGACCACAAAACCAGTCATAAGTAGCACGGGCATATTTGTAGCAATAGCCAACAATACATACAATACAACAATACATTTTCTCAATATTTAGATTTTTTTGCACCCTCAGATTCCAGATTTTCAAATAATTGTATCTCGTCCGAATATTGTCTTATCCTAACAAACCATACTTCAATGGAAAGCGTATTTATTCAGCTTTCAGAGGATGTATAAATCTCAATTCAGTTGACCCTTATGACTGGTTTTGTGGTCTGGGGATCCATACGCATATATAAAGATATACATAAAAAGTTTATAACCACAGTTCAAAAGATTTGGGCCAGTGAGGGTTTTTTTCAGTGCTTTAATTCATCAAGGATAAGCATAAGACTGAAAATTTAAATTCACAGCAAATCTGTATTGATACTCAGCCCTAATGTTCAAATGCTGTGGTGTTTACATTGTACTTGTACATTGCAAAATAAGGTGGATAGTGCAATGTAATAGGTTTTACTTATTTTCTTTGTAGAGGTAGACTGTACTTCATTAGCCACTAGGTAGCTAGATAATGGACACTCTAAAAAATGCTGGGTTAAAAACAACCCAACTTGGGTTATTTGATAACCCAGTGCTGGGTAAATTTAACTGTCACTCCCTATCTTGAACATAGACATGAAAATCCACTATCCAGAGTTACATTTTTATAATTCATGAATGAAAACATTTTGTAATATGATTTTGATGTACAATTTCCATGGTAATGCAATGTCTGATTTTAAAATGGTTTTCAAAGGATGAATTTTGAGATTTTAAGTTTTCAGGTGATGTATAATTTCTTAAGATTTCTATTGCGTGATAGGTAAAAAGGCAATAAAGAATGTCTTTTTGTGACAAAGGTCAGAACTGTTATGATGTAGATTTTTGAGGTGCACTCTGGTGTCCCACAGAGTGGAGGGTGACAGTTAAAGGGTTAAGTTAACTATTGTTTAATAATTATTATATTGCTGGTTTAAAATGGACTGGAACTTATAAAAAAGAGTTACTAGAGGCAACAGCAAAAATCAAAAGATGAACATTTATTATTAAGCAAGAACACATGGACAAAATACAAGACAAATTAGAGTTATTTGGGTGAAAAGTGGGTGATATTTGGGTGATAGTTTACAATATTACATACATTTAAACTCGTTTAACAAGCATTTTAGACATAAAAAATGTAACATTTAAAAGTAGAATTTGAATTTTAGTGTATTCAACCATTCTCTGTAATCACTTTTTACCGATATAGCATAAATTCTCATGCTGCTGTGTCGCCGAAATCTGAGCCGGTGAAGGGCTGCTGTTTGCCAGGTTAACTGCGAACCGCCTCGCGTTTCACTCATAGCTGAAAGATGCTGTGACTGACTCCAAAACCTGCCCATAAATAAACAGTACTGACATTAGAGAACTCGTTTTAACATCAAATTAAATTAAACTCAGTACTAGTACCTGCGAAACAGCCGCTGCTGACGCAGCTGACTGACATCTCGTCCTTATGTTGTGTTGCGTAAAATAATACAATTTACAGCACAGTAAAGACTTTATAAATGAAATAAAATGTTTACAAACATTTATTTTGCTGAAAAAGTGCAAATCAGCGGTGCTGAGAACCGATCTCTGCTGTAGAGGACAGAGCCTGCGCTCTGACTGTAACTCAGCTGCTGGGTTGTTTTGTCAGAGACAGGCTTAACCTAGCGGTTGGGTAGAGAAAAAAATAACCCAGAAAAACTACCCAGCACCTTGGGTAAAAATATGAAAAATAACCTAATAAAATGACCCAACGTGCTGAACCCAGTATCTGGGTTAAAAAAACAAAAAAACAAAACAAAAAGTATGTATAGTGTAAGTATGTATAGTGTAGTGTAGAATTTAGTGGTGTGGATTTGTAATGTTTCTCATAACAGCAGGATGTACAGCAGCATATGTTCTGTGGATGTAAATGTAGGATGATATTCTAATTTACATTTAGAGACAGTAGTGAAGTAATTAGATCAGTCACAATGTTACAATTTTATTTGTGCAAAATGTACAATCTGAACAGCGTTAAAGCAGGAGACAACAGAAACAAAGAGAACGTCTTACGCAGTTGCCTTTATTTCAGCTGCTCTTTGCTTTCTTTCCACTGAGAAGCACTGGGTGCCATGAAATGGAAGGAAAGAGCATAACGTTATCGATTTATTTATTTTGGATAAATATGGAGGGTGTTCAAAACCATGGTGCTTTTTTTTTTTTGTGGATTGTTCATTTTTCCTTCCTTTTGTTCCCCATTTCATTTGCAGTGCTGATTTATGAGTCAGTTTTTTTTTTTTTTTTTTTTTTTTTTGTGCGTGTGTGCTAAATGTGAAATTCTGGAAAAAAGTCCCAAGTCATAAGCATCGTGCAGGTCTCTGATTCATGAAGTTATGTAATACACAGTTTTCTTTAAATAAAGGAATGAATATTCAGGTCCTTTGGAAGTAGGGTGTCAAGGAAGTGTAAATAGCCTGTTAAAGAGTATCATTCACCCAAAAATGAAAATTAACCCATGGTTTGCTCACTCTCAAGCATATATAACTTGTGTATAACTTTCTTTAAGATGAATACAGTCAGAGTTAAATTAAAAAATGTCCTGGCTTATCCAAGCTTTATAATATCAGTGAATGGCTGTTGAGATTTTGAAGTCCAATAAAGTACGTCCATCCATCATAAAAAGTACTCCAAACGGTTCGGGGGAGTTAATAAAGGCTCAACACCCATACACTGCCATCATAAAGCTTGGAAGAGCCACAACATTTTTTTAATATAACTCCAATTGTATTTGTCTGAAAGAAGAAAGTCATATAGACCTGGGATGGCTTGAGTGTGAGTAAATCATTGGGGTGATTTTCATTTTTGGGTGAACTATCCCTTTAAATCTGTGTGACTTGCAGAGGGACACTTCAAAGTGTGTTCGTTCAGCTCTCTGATATACAGCAGACACTGTGTTTGACTTCAGGAAGCTTAGAGGAAAGGATGATTTAGAGAAGTGAGGATGAAACAGAGCTAGCAGGAAAATGGGCAGATGCTGCAGCAAGCTGTAATTTCACTCCAGCTGGGAGAAACTACATTTTCATTCTGGAAAATCTGTGGGATGTTATTACGCAAGGTTTGTTGTGGTATGTAGGTGAGTGGTGGGATGTTGTTGATTTTTTTGTAACTCTGCCATTCCAGAACTGCAGGAATGCCAATGAAGAGTTAAACCTCAATGTAACAGCACCTTAGGAACTCATGGCCTGCAGTCACCACTCCCTTCTTTCAGTCTTTAGCCCCCCCGAGCTGCACTTCATTGAGGGTTAGATGGTAGTAACAGACATGTTAATGCAGGACCTCTCGTCTCCTGCACAAAACAGAAGTGATTGCTGTTAAGGTGTTTGGAAAACAGTGGTAGCTTTTGCATGTAAGTATATAGGGATGCACAGATTTTTTTTATTTTTGGCAACATAATTTCAGGCAAAAATAACTGCAGAAACTGCTATTTATCAGATCAGTTTACTTTGGCGAAAAACAAAAGAGCAGCATGCATTTGAAATGATACAGGGAAAGTCTCTTTCAAGGAAAGTCTGTTCACTCTGCGGCCATATTTGCAACGCCTCTGGAAAGCTATTTCAGGAATCCAAGACCAAGTCCTATCTGCATGAATGGGGAAATCCTAAAATCTCAAAAACTGCTTGCCGCTATCAGACTTAAATTACTTATTTCTATTCAGCAACATAATCCAATATTAACTGTTCCATAAATGTTGTTTCTTTTGCTCAAATAGTGTTTAAAGGATTGTTCATCCAAGAATGAAAATTACTCCATGATTTACTCACCCTCAAGCTTCCCTTCAGACAAATACAATCAGAGTTAAATTAAAAAATGTCCCGGCTCTTCAAAGGTTTATAATGTCAGTGAAGTCCAATAAGTGCATCCATCCATCATAATAAGTACTCCACACAGCTCCGGGGGGGGTTAATAAAGGACTTTTAAAGCTAATCGAATTGTTTGTTTAAGAAAAATCTAATATAATATTTAAAACTGGAAACTTATGTTTTGCAGTTGCGAGTTTATATCTCGCAATTTTTTTTTCACGCAGTTCTGACTTTTTCTGAGAATTGTGAGATATTAACTTGCAATTGTGAGAAATAAAGTCTGAACTGTGAGAGCAAAGTTTATATCTCACAATTCTGACTTTTTTCACACAGTTCTGTATTTTTTTTACGCAGTTCTGACTTGTGAGATATTAACTTGCAATTGTGAGAAATAAAGTCAGAATTGTGAGATTAAAAACAGACTTTTTTCTCACAATTACGGTATATATCTTGCAATTCTGACTTTTTTCTCAGAATTTTGAGATATTAACTTGGCTACTTTGTATAGGTTTCTATGTAAGTACTGGTACTTCTGATTGGGCTGAGGCTGGAATTTAGCGAATTATGCTGCGTCTATGGGAGGGATGGTAAATTTGACATTGTTCTCTCTTCTGACTGCCGATATCAGTCTCTCTCAATTTTTTTCCTTTGAGTGAAAGTCGTGAAAACACTGTTGTGTAGTTTTTCTTTTGCTATTTGAGCAAATGGGAATTCCAAAAATATATTTGTGGTACTGTCCCATTCACTGCTCTCGAATTTTACCCAACTATGATGACTTCTGCTATGAGAAACCCGAAATGTGAGAAAGGTTCATAAATGAACAAATAACTTGAAATTATTAGAAAGCCAGAATTTTGAGATAAAAACTTACAATTCTGAATTTTTCCTGCAGTTTTTTTTTTTTTTTTTAAGAATTGTGAGATATTAACTTGCAATTGTGAGTTATAAACTCCAATTTTGAGGGGAAAAAAGACTGATATATTCTCATAATTGTGAGTTTATATCTGACTTAATAACTCTGAATTGTTTGCTATAAAGTCAGAATTGCAAGTTTATATAAAAAAGTCACAATTGCAAGATAAAACTTGCAATTCTAAGGAAAAAAATCAGAATTGTAAGTTTATATCTCACAATTCTGACTTTATTTCTCAGAATTGCGAGTTTATGTCTTGCAGTTCTGACTATAACTCGCAAT